>JAQGBT010000094.1:0-86683 GCA_034698585.1 Disparrhopalites patrizii
GTATTAAACTTGGCCAACTACCTCAACGTGCTTCAGCCAGATGACTTTCGAATGCCTTTGAGAAAGAGTCCCAGGCTGAAGTACAGGGGAGTATACATATATTATATATCCTTTTTATAAAGATCCAGTATAAAGTATACATATATGTGTATATACCTACTTATATTATGGAATCAGAGGAGAATGTGCTTTTTTTTTTTCGCAAGCCATTGCCATGACCATGCCATGGGAAAGAGCTATTACGATGTACTTTTAAGGCGGATATACACGCTTCCCATATATTTCGTACTTGTTTTGTGATTCTATACATTCACACACATTACATACATACCTGTGTACTTAGCCTCACACAAGGTTTTTGTTACGACGGCTTTTGCACATTTGACGCCATCCACGCGTGTCTTTCTACATGTATACATATGGGGAGCGTCGACTTGTACAGACAACCTGTTGGGTTTAATAAACTCTGTCAAAAGGTGTAGTTTAGCTGGTGCTTTGGGGATAGCGTCACTTTTTCTCTCTCTCTCTCTCTCTCGCCCTCTTTCCTCTTCTAACTCCTTCATTATAAGTGCAGGGACTTTATTTGTATTTATTTTTTGTGCCGCCACGGAAGATGAAGAGAAGAAGGAAAAGTTATTTTTTCACACTTCTCTTTCTTTTCTATTATCTCATCATCTCATATAATACATGGGATTATTATGGAGGACAATGTACCTCCCTGAGTTTTTGTGTGTGTTGAAGGGGGAGGGGAAAGAGGTTCCTGTACTCACTCTTCCGTTTCGGAAGAATCCCATGTTTTTTTTTCCTTTGCACAATGACTACTACCATTTCCACTTATAGAAAAAAGGCATCTTTTATATAGGAAAAAAGTCCTCATTTACATCTTAATAAAGCTCTCTTTTTATATATACAAAAAAAGTCATATTTGTATTTGGAAAGAAGTCCTCTTTTAAGACAGTCATTAGAGCTCAAGCAGAGTCAAGGGGAATTTTTTGAGAGTTATCTGAGCCATCCCGTCCCTAATTACGTGTAGGAGAGGAGATTAGGAAGGAGGGAGTCGTGTTCTTTTTGCTATCATTAATGCATTCTGCCATGAAATCAGTGTGTCGGTCAGAAATTTTTGTGGAGGAACGGAGGAGAAATATGAGAGAAATTACATGGTTGTATATATACTTATGGAACAAGTGTTGGCTTAAATAATCATCCTTATTTTCTTTATTGTTTTTGTTTAATTTTTTTTCTTAAGATTTCTTTTTTTTTTCTCTCTCTCTATCTCTCTTTTTAATTCCACAAAAGAGCGAGAGTTATTATTTTATGCATGCACTGCTTTCTTTTATTAGCATTAATGCCCTATAAACATGGGCTTGAGGAGTTCATTCTTATTTTTCCCCCCTTTGGAGACATTTACTGATGAGTGTAGATGGGGAGGGAATCTTTACCTGGGATTGTCATGACTAAATGACCATCTTAGTACTTCCTATTGTTGCTCTTACCCTTAGAGAATCTCACCCTTAGGAAATGGAGAGACAATTTCTTTTTTTTTTCTTTCTTGCTTCTCCTCCTCTCCCTACTTTGCTTGTCTTTGAAGAGAGAAAGCCGTTAGGAGGACAAATTTAGAGGAAAAGTTCTTTTTGTTTTTATTATTTTAATATATTGCGAGAATATTTATTTACTTTTTTTTTACAGTTGGGAAGAAAAAAATAGAAACTCGAAAAGGAGGAAAGTCTCAAATGATTTATTTTTTTTATTTGACTGTGTACGTATATATTAAAAGTATGTACATTATTACCAATACAAGGGGGGAAAAGCACATATTCTGGAGTAGTGCAAAAAAAATCCAAGTGGGAGAGACAGTATTGGTGTGTTAATGTATACATATGAGAAAGGAAAGAAGAGTTCATAAAACTGCACAAACAAGTTCTGACTCTTGACCTATAACGTGTCTGTGTGACTCAAGAAAAAGGAGTCTCACCATACAATAACAACATTCATTTCATATTCCTCGAGGAGGCTCATAGATGTCAATTTTTATATAAAAACTCAAACAACGAACATTCCACCGACGGAGATTCTATAATTCCTTTCAATAAAAGAAAACTATGATGTATGTAGAGAGAATACTTTTTTTTTCAGAGGCTTAAACCTCACTTTTCAAAGCCTTTGAACGGAAAAGAGGAGAAAAGACCTTCCACCTTTTCCTGACAGAAAAAAAAGGGTTCAATAAGTCTTCCCCTAAAAAAAGGCATCTTCTTCTCTCTCTCTTAAAAAACCTTGAAATATCTCCCATACAAAAATCTTTCCATTCCATCCGAAATCTTTCCGATTCCCCTCTAACAAGTCCATCCAATCCTCCTCTAAAAAATCCCCTCCAATCGTCCTCTAAGACTCTGAAGAAATCCCCCTCTTTTCCTCTGGAATATCTGTCAAATCACCCCTGAAAACACCCTTAAATTTTTTAAATCATTCCCTAAAAAAATCCCCCAAAAAATATCGCCCTAAAAAACATTCTTTCAAAGGGAAAATCCCGTCTTTTTTTATTATTATTACCATTACCCCTTTTTTCTACCTCCATCAAAACATATCATGACCTTCTCCCTAATAAATAAAGTGTGTACAAATGGGAGGAGTGAAAAAGCTCATGAATCTCTATGTTTTCTTTTTTTTTTGCTTTTACTCGTACACATAATTATTATTGGGTAAGATGAACCCTCTCCCCCTCCGTATTTATTAAAGGAGTAAAAGAGAGAGAGAGAGAGAGAGAGAAAATGAACAGCTAAGCGTTCCAATATATAATGGGGCCATCCACTAAAAGTCCTGTAAATTTCCCCTACAGCCAGCGGAAAGTGGTTGAGGCAAAACAGAAAGAAAGAAATAGAGAGAGAGAGAGAGAAAGACAAAATCGTGGTTATGATAGTAAAAGAGACTAATGTGCTCTATTGTGCATCTCACATAGAGGGAGAAGCGCTCCTCTTGTGAGCTTGGAGCGAGTCAAGTGAGGGAAATTTGGAGGAGGAGAGGCGGCGGAGGAGGAGAGAAGAAAAAGGGTTGAACGTCCCGAAAAAATTAATTGAGAGCAGCGAGTATGTTATTGACCCAGGAGAAGCGAAAAGGGTTTATTCCCACTCAGTCACTCACTCAAACTCCATAGGAGTACGTTATGTATGTGTGTGAGTATATGTATGCCCATGTAGGGGAAGACCCACATTAGGAGCAGTCTCCTATAAAGGACGATGAGGAAGAGGGGGAAGTCTTTTTTAGAAATAGGAACACATACGGTATATGTACAAAATCACTTGAAAAAGGTGTATATTTACATGCATGTTTTTCTTCATTACTATTATGAGGCTTTCGCCCCACATACTATACCCTCCTATAGTCTTCCCCTATTATCAAAACGGCAAAGGCTACGTGTGTGTGTGTGTCTGTTTAAATATGTGTCTTATATCATCACATATAGAACCTACTAAAAAGCATGTCCCGCGTGTTTCCCTGTGTGTGTGTGTGTTTGTGCGAGTGTTTATGTGTGTGAGTGTCTCGCCTATCCAATATGCATGTATAAGGATGTGTTTTTTTTTTCAAAGGGGAATTTTACTCATTCTCATTCTATATATACGCAAGTGCAGTTCAATCACCCTGACTGAGTAGCGTGTGTAGTTTGGAAGTCGTCAACATGTATACACACTCACGCTTTTACACACTGGGAGAGAGAGAAAGAGAGAGAGAGAAAGAGAGAGAGAGAGAAAGAGAGAGAAAGAGAGAGAGAGAGAGAGACTCTCATATAGAATGAGAGCTTACAGGATATATGAGGGGAAAAAAAGAGTTAAAGGAGATGGCACAGAAGAGTGGAGAGAATTTCCCCTTGATATGGTGCATAAAGGGTTATATGGAAAGAAGAAAAGAGCCAAGACCAGAACGTCCCGCTATTCAGGCTTTTATACCCCACTATACATATACCATATAGCCTTACATACACATTTGAGGTGTAACTCCCATGTTATTTAGTAGCATTGTTGGGGAGGGGGGGGGGAAAGTAGCGGGAGGAAAAAGTGTATGCATTTTACCTTCTTTTCTCTCTTTCAATGTAGGTAAAGAACCTTTAAAGAGCTCAACTTTGTGTGTGACTGTACTTTTTTTTATTTGGTATACATACCACTATTGTCATATGTATTGTTGAGGATTTTTTTTTTTTGGGGGGGGGGATTATACATACCAAACCACACACTCTCTTCTCTTCAACCTTTGAAGTGAGCATTATACTTACATATATTTTTCTCTCCTCCCTCCACTACCTCCTTTTTTCCCCTATATACCTTGGCAAGTTCGAGGAATAAAGTAATAAGAGTACGAGAGAGAGAGAGAGAGAGAGAGAGAGAAACATTTCCTTCCGACCGACGGCATTGCGTAAGAGAAAGGGGAGAACGACCGAGGATGACCGACGACACACTTTATAAACTTTATTTTGCCCTGGATTTTTCTCACTCATTCAACTAGAGGTTATTGGCCTCTTTTTATTTCATTTCCTTGCGGTTCCCTCCCTTATACATATACCTTTTTTTTTTTTGGTATGGTTATACACATTGTACTACGGTTCTGTCTCTCTAGTATTAGTTTTTGTCCTATAATACACTCCCCAGTGGAATACACAATGTGTTGTTTTGGGTATGTATATTACAGTATGCACATTTCTCTCCCTCACATGCAATTCCCGTAGAGAATGGAGGGACATGTGGGGTGTGTACATAATTGAGATTTTTCCTATATGGAATAGTAGGAGAGTAGCAGTTTATTTATTTTTTCTGTGTCTCTTTCTCTCTCTCTCTCTATCTCTCTGGTTCTTCCCTTTTCTGTTTGTGAAGGTACAGTAGTTAGGAGAGGGATAAAAAAAAATAGGGATTCACACACATTACTGTACACACTGGGAGTATTTAATAGGGGAATTAGAATGTAACACACAATGAGCAATGCACTTTGCTGGTGAATGCTCTCTCTTAACAACAAAAACTCATGTACATTGACACGAATTGTGAGTAACATGATAAATTTTTTTTTAACCTCAAGAGTTATAAAGGAACGATTAAGGGGGAAGAGAGAGAGAGAGAGATAAATAAAAGGAAGGAAACCACATGTACATATACACTCTCCTTTGTAGTACAAAGGACTTGGACGTCAATTATGATCACCCCGGAATTAAATAAAAAATTAAACCCGTACATCTTATGTTGTACAAAAGGAACAGCTACACACTTTTTTTTTTTTTGGTGGGGAGGAAATCATTTATAAAAATAATTCTTGACTTTTAGGGATTAATTTTTTTTAGTCCTTCATAACTTGAAAGGAATTGGGGAATATACTAGCCTTTTTAAATCCCATTTTTGATTACGGGAATCCTTGCAACATTATTCTGATTTCAAATCAACTTTATTTCCATATTGATGTGTCATTATTAAAAAAAATATATATATATATGTCTCCGTTACCCCACCGATGGAATCATTTCCTTTACGTTACTCAATGAGTAATCCATAAAGGTGATGAATGAAACTGGGACTCCTTGTACACATTGTTTTTTTTCTCTCTCTTTGTTTTACAAAATACTGAATTAATTATTATGTAAATGTGCGAAAACCATAGAGGAGAAGTTACGAGGTGATTATGCCATTTGGTTTCAACATAAAAAAAAAATATATATACAATTTCAAGTGTGCATAAATGTTTCCAATGACTCTATTAGTCATTGACTGATTTCCCCAGAAAAAAAAAACGTACATAGTTTTGTTTTGCAAAGAACTTACTACTACTTACTAGTATTTTTGTGACGTGTGTATTGTACAACTGAGACACTTATTAGTATTACAAACAAGGGTATTTAAGGAGGGGGGTGTGTGAAAGCTCATAGATAAAAAAAAAAGAAGAGCCAATCTCCTTCATAGTACCAAAGATCACGCTCTGTCCATTGACATAGTCCTTTCTCAAGTGCATATCGTAGGGGTTACTACATTCCTTTTGTACACGCAATGGACGACGACGACGACAGCACAAACAACCAGAACAAGAGCAACTTTTTTTTTATATAAAGAAGACTTTGAAAGAGAGAAAGACAGAGAGAAAAAAAATCACTGTTAGATACGGATACATACATGGTTAATTATTTTGCGTGGCGTCATTTGTCTTCTTTATTTTTTATTCACCTACCCTTTTTTCCCCCTCCCCTACCCCTTGTCATGCCCTGTGACACCCCTTTTGAAGAAAAGAAGCCCAGATAGGAAATCTTTGTAAGACTCACAGGGGAGACAAAGAGAGTTACATTAATTTCTCTCTCCAATGAACATCCCCATAAAAATGGAGTCATAATCAGAAAATATACTGTAGTAATGGCACTATTTGGTCACCCCCTCAAGGAACAAATGGGGTGTTACAAAAAGGAGTTATAATATATATCAACTTTACTGCAATCTATTTTTTTTTTATTATGATTATTTACACATTTCCCCCATCCTTTCCCTCCCCCCTCTTTCGTACTCTTTTTGACCCCATGAACTTTTACGAGAGACTAGTAAGGGACATTTTTTTAGGTGGAAAAAAGATGCATGTCTAAATTATGTCTGGGACTCTTTTTGTCCATACGCAAATGGAGTGAAACGACGGATAAAAACGAGCTTAATTAGCATCTCTTCCCTATCCAGTCAAAATAATAATATTTTTACATCCCCTTCTTTTAATGTCTGGAGGATGAGGAAGACAAAACTTTTGCATAGGCATGCATCTTTGTAACATACAAAACATTACATTTTTTGTTGACATAGTCATTTTGCGCGGTCTCAAAGCCTCTTTACGTGACTCTAAAGGTCATTGGCCTCCCCCCATCCATTGTTTGAAGTAAATTGTGAGCATCATTAGAGGCTTCTGAGTCCCGCCAATTCCTCTTGGGAATTGCATGCACTGCAGCTCCATTTGAATCCCATTGGGAGGATGCCTTTTTGTCATTCATATAAAATACGCTAAATTGCATTTTTTTTCTCCATTCTTGCATACATTTCCCTTGTGTCTGCCTGCATATGGAAGGGGATTAAAAAAAATGCAAAGACATGATTATATTTTGTAGTCAATATTGAATTCTATGATGTATTAATTTTTTTTTCCTTTGACATTTTTACAGGGATTCTTTCGCCGTTCCATCCAGCAGAAGATCCAGTATCGCCCTTGCACGAAGAATCAGCAATGTAGCATCTTGCGCGTGAACCGAAATCGGTGTCAGTATTGCCGACTCAAGAAATGTATTGCTGTCGGGATGTCTCGCGATGGTAAGAGTCCCTATAAATTCCCATTTTTTAAAATATTAAATTAACTTTATATATTTAGTATATAAGTCATACACTTCCTCGTCTTCTCCATTCCTATTCCTTCCCCTCATTCTTACTAGGGCATGGAAACATTCCTGTTCCAAAGGGGGAAAAAATTACCCTCAAAATCCATTGATACCATATTAATAGGATTGCTCCCAAAAAGCTACAAGAATAGTAGGGTACAAAATAAGCACAAGAAGAAAGAAGGAACACATTTTTTTTTTTTTTGAGGAAATGAGTTCAAATACGATTTAATACACGAGAAGGGTAAGGGGCGAAGAACTGGAAACAAAATAGTAACCATATAGTTCTATAACTACCACCCGGAATACATAGCTTTCCATATATATTGGATGAGCCAAATATTTTTTATAACAAAAAAAAAATACTAGTTCAAAAACAAAACCCCCCTATTACCCATATAGTCCATAGGACTACCCAGAAACCATTTACTCTCCACGTCATCCGTGATCCACTTGGGTTTTGTCCTCTCAATGGAGCACCCACATCTCGATGACGCCAGGAAAGAAAGAAAAGCTGTACACCCTGAAAAAAAAAACGCACAGGAAAAAAAAACCTTTATTTTTTTTAGCCATCAGCATCATCATCATCATCATTCATGACATAATAAGTAAACATAACGGAAAAGTCGGCCATTGCACTTACGGAAGGATGTGTGAGTGTGTGTGTGTGTAAAAGTGTGTGTACGGGTTTTTATACATTGTGTGTGTAAACGTGTGTGTGTGTGTGTTAGAGTAAGAGTAAAATGTAGCATACTATGTGTAGGGCAATGAACTGACCTCAATTGAGATTGCATATTTTCTGTTTTTTCACGTCCTTATACACAATTGAAGGAGAGACCCATATAGTAAACATATAGTTGTATAAAGGCTGAAGCAGTGGGAGCAAAAAAAAAAAAAAAAAAGCAAAGCAAAAGCAGTATATTTTTTTTTTTATGGTGAAAACCGTAAGCGAATAAGAGTTGCAGCAGCACCCATTATAATCAGAGAAAAACAGAGAGAGAGAAACAGAGAAAGAGAGACAGAGAGAGAGAGAGAGAGCAAGGAATATAAGTAGTAAAGTATTTTCAGAATCATAACTTTTAACACAGTCTTTTTTTGAGTTCTATGAATCGGGAAGGGGACATGCCATAATGGAGTGAGTTTATAGGTAAACAAATAGCTGTATATAATAACATAATAATCCTTTTGTGTCCCCCTGTACATACGGTATCCCATATGTATACACATGAGGTACGACCAGTACTTCCACCCCGTTTTCTGTATTTTTTTTCCTATATTTTCTTTCTTTTTTTTTTTTTTTTGCTTTCTGCTTTTCTATCTATCTCTTTGACAGGGTAAATACATATTAATATTAAGGAAAAAGTGTACTACTACTGAAAAGACGCACACACACGACAAGAGAAGTCAGTGACTGGGAGTAAAGGAATCGTATGTATATATGAGGTTAAAGATATTTCTCTCTCTCTTTTTTTTTTCAAAACCAAGAACCTCAACAAAACAAATTCAAGCACAAGGTAATTTATATGGAACACAAACTCAGTCAGCGGTACATAATATATAACCCCATAGTACAGTATAACATTTTTCCTCTGTGAAAAGAGAGAAAGAGAGAGAGAGAGAGGGACCATTAGGCGAGATTGTAGCGGTTGTGTGAGTGAGAGAGAGAGAAGACCAAGAAAAAAAAAAGAGATGAAATGAGGCGATATAGAGAGAAGTGAGAGAGAGAAGGGAAACTCAGGTGAGTGAACTCTTGGTTAGCAGAGCGTTTTTCCTTTGGTCGTTGAACTCTGGGAGAAAAATAACAAAACGCATTTAGTCTTTTCTTGACTTTCTACTCGGTCACTACGACAAAACAGTTTCTCTCTTTTGGGGGGGAAAAAAAATTATTACAGTGGGACTTAAAACTTTATTACTAACCATACTACAACAAAGTGGAGGACTCATGTCCTAGTCATTTCTTACCTACACTTGGACCACTACGCAACCAAAATCGCTGCTTCTCACAATCCAAGTTCTTCACACTATTCAATTTTTTTTTTTACATCCCAATATACATTCAACATTGGGGGAATATATTTAAAAATATTCCTTAAATCGGAAGAGAGAGAGAGAAAAAATAAGTCCAAAGGAATCTATTTACATTTACTCAAGATAAATGGGAGAAATATTTTCTTAGTTTTCTTCAAATATATCCACATAAAGTGATTCAAATTATTACCCAGTGTAATAATTCAACAAATATTCAACGAGAAACCATCGACAAAGAGAGAAAGGAACTGATTAGTAAAAAAAAAAAAAAAACGTACAGAATTCCAAAGAGTTCATCGGAATCAAAAGTTTTTATAGTTATACCGTGCAAAAGATTCAATAGTTACTCTGTTGTCATCCAGCAATCAATATATTTTTTTTTTGGAATTGGAAGAGACAATATTGTTGAACGAGGGAAGATATTCCATCCATCCACGTTGTTATCCTTCTGAGTGCTGGACACTGCCATTCTTGAATCACAAATATTTCCATTCGTGTGTTTTCGTGTACAAAAAAACAAAACAAATCAAACATATATCACATTTGGAGTACATATTTTGATGTCCTGAAAAAAAAAAAGAAACTCTCTCAGTCATTACTTATACAGTACTTGTACTGTTATTAGTTATAACTACAACGAGTTGATAAGGACCAAAGAGGAAAGCTCCAAAGAACATTGACGTGTGTCTCTCTCTCACTTGCTCATTCACAAAAAAAAATATCATAATCTCTCAAGGAGGCCAGACAGGCAGACAGAAAAAGGAAGGAAGACAAAGGAGACGATTATTTTAAAATAGTCCTTGTCTTTGTGCGAAATTTTTGTTTGGCTATTATTTACTATTATCAAGTACTACTTACCGTGAGATCAGTGGAGTTTTTTTTTTTTCAAATGACACAGCCGCACCTCTCATTACTATCTCCAGGCCTCTCTCTGTGAAGTGGGGTAAAAGTCCATTGAAGGATTAATACCTAATACGTATATAGACAAAGTGCAAAAAGGAGACTATAAAGTCTCTCTGTGGAAAGAGATCAAAACATTTTTTGTGCGTGTACTTTTTTGGAGAAAAAAAAACTGTAATAAGGGAATAAAGACTCCCAAAAAAAAATCTGCTGCTCCTATTGCAGTTCAACCAATACTCATACGTAAATGTGTGGTCTAACGGTAATGCACTGAACAAGGAGAAAAGGAAAGAAGACCACAAAAAAAAGACAGAGAAAAAGAAAGAAGGAATACTTGTGCACATACAAGAAAAAAAAAATTACTGAACAATGGTTGCATGTGAAAGACTCCTGAACACTGTGCAGTCCGCGCAGGACTCGACTCATGAAGGTAATAATAATCTCAAGGCCTCATCCTTGAATTCAAACAAAAATTTCCTGTTTTGCGAAATTTTTCAATCTACGACACACACACGCGTCGGCCAATGCAACGTAGATGCTTTCATAGATACGTACTTCCCCCCTCAATGTAATACCCTCTCTTTGTAAGATCCTATATGTAAGACTTTTACATATAAGATCCTATGTAAACCCAATATATATCCAACTTTTTTTTTTTGCAAGAAATCCTCTTCTGGAATAGGCAGATGGAGAAAGAAAGGAAAAAAAGGGGGTAAAATAACGTTCCACAAAAAAAAAGTATACTATAAACGTATATAAAAGAGGGAAATATACCAAAAATTTCTATGGGATATACTTCGGAAAAGGGTTAAGGTAGAGGGAAATTGCAAAGTGCATGGGAGACTTGCATACCACGGAGATAACCTCGCATACTGACACATTACACAGCATGGTACACACACACTCCTCATACACATGGAGGAAAAATTCACACATTCTCTCCTTGTCCTTATATGTATATACGTACATTATATCGATATAACTATACATACATACATTACATTCAACTTGAATTTCATACTCTCAAGGACTCTGATTAAATTTTTGTACACACATTTTATCATGTAAAGATCCGTATATATCATAATGGGTTGGGGTGAACCCATCACTTTTCAATGTGGTGGCAGTGAGCAGGAGCAAATTGAGCATTTTTTGTATAAAGTATTTAAAAAATATATATATTCTACATATATTGATAGGGTGATTTAATACGAAACGTGTGTGTTTGCTTATATATTTACATATCCATACACGAGGCTCCATGGGTACCATTGGCACTTGGTGTGACTAAACGGACTTTTCTCTCTCTCACTTCTCTCGATATTTCTCTCTCGCTTCTCTCCTTGTTTTATTCGGAAATAATAACCCTTTTTTCTTGACATTAAAACTGTATGATGAGGGCGGCACGAGGGTTTTCGGGACCATCAAAGTGGAAGTGACAAAAATACTTCTTTTTTTGGGATTCTGAAGGACTCGTGGAGGAGCTGCAGGATTAAAAAAGAGAAAGAGAGAGAAAGGAGAAGGAAGAGGATAAAAAGTTGGGTCAACAACAGTTCCTTGTAACTTTTCCTTTGAAACTTGCTCTTTCTCTCTCTCTCTCTCTCCTACCATTTAAAAAGTGCAGAGAAGAAGAAGAGGAGCAGGAAATTTTTGTAGAAAGGACGCGGTAGTAAAGCGTAGGGGAAAGAGAGAGGGAAGAGAGAGAAAATAAAAATCAATAAACGCCAGCCCACACTCAACCTTGTGAAAGATTGAGCTAGTCAATGTGACGCAAAAGCAAGTTCAAGGCTCACATAGTCTGAAGGACTTTTTTATTCCACTCACTCGATTACTCTGTTTCGAGCTGCACAAGTCCATTTTTACTCTCATTTATTATTGTGCTACTCCTTTTAGTCATTAGGCCAAAGAAGAAGTGATTGTTTTTTCTGGATCAGTGAAGGAGAAATTTATATTATTTTTATTTTCTATATATACGATTATACATTTTTAGTCAGTTTGTAACAATCATAGTCACTATGGACTACACCAATTCCATTTTGTGGAGAGTTTTAAGTAATAAAAGACCAGCTGGTAATTTTGAAAAATTTTATTATTATTATTTTTTTTTTGAAATTAAATATAAAATTTTTGTATGGAATCATATTATTTTGGGATAGAATTAAGTGGGAACGACGACGGTGTGGGTGAAGATAAAGGCGTTTATTTTATACCTTTTACAAATATATTCGTGACCCATATATCTCCTGTGAGTGGTGCATTTCCTCCTCTTTTTCTCTCCAGAAACTCCCGTGCAATGTCCTTTGACTTCTGTATAGGATTCCCCCATTGTTTGTGCGCCTCATCTAATTTTTTTGGGATTTTTCCTGTGTTTGTATTCCAAGAAGTTGTTTTCGGGGATTGGAATTTTTTTTTTGGAAATTTCTCATCATTTGGTGATAAATGGTGGCAATTTGGATATCATCCTATATGAATTGGACATAAAATTTGGATCTTTACTATCCCTGGCATTGTTGTCAAAAAGTGTGTTTGGAAACAAGAAAGTTTTTTAAACATGGAACATTTCCAGTTACTTTTGTTTTCAATATAAAATCAAACAAGTTCTTATAATATAAATACAAATTTTTTTTTTCTCTCCCTCGAGGGGCATGGAACGAGAAGAGACAAAGAGGAGTGTGTATAAGACACGTGTATTTCAAGGGATTTTTTTTTATTTATTTATTTTTATGACTGGAAAGTTGTCTCGTGCTTTTGAGTATGTTCGGATTAATGTGGAAGACGAAGAAAAGAAAGAAAATGAATTTTTATTAAAGTCCCATTGTTTCAGAACATAAAGTGTTACCCAGTATTTGTGTGTATACAGAAGGACATTTTGTCACATAACGATTGTCAGCCCGCTCAATAATGAGCCATTTAAAACCAGTGAAATTGTGACTAAGAAAAAAATATATTAATAATTAAAATATATCCCAAGTGTTATAATCCCATATGAAGAGGATATTATAGATAATCATAAAAAAAAAATCATATTATTCATCCCTCCTTTTTACCAACCCCATTCCTAATATACAGTGTATAATATTTATTGTGTGTGTCATTAGGAAATAATTGTGTAAGCCAAATTCATTGGAATTTTTGTGATTTCACTTTTTGACCTTGGATCTTTTTTTTTTTGTTTTTTTTTTCAATATAGCCGTCCGTTTCGGCCGCGTCCCAAAGAGGGAAAAAGCCAAGATTCTGGCAGCTATGCAACAGAGTCACGTGGCAAAATCAGCAGAACGGGCTCTATCCTCGGAATTGGAGGATCTCTCCAAATTGACCTCTACGGTTATCAATGCTCACATGGAAACATGCGAATTTACACGGGACAAAGTCAAATGTCTTTATGAGAAGGCCAAGCACAACACCACTGTCCCCACACTGGTGAGTTTGACCCTGAATTTTTTTTTTCTTTCATTGTTTAATGCAGTGCATATAGAAAGGCAGAGAGAGAGAGTGAATGAGTTTTGTATACTTTTTCTTATTATAATATTGCGGATACGTATCTCTCTCTCTCTCATTTTTTGTCTTTGAGGTTTCTTTTTACAAGGATAAGTACTGGTAGTAACATTGTCTTGTTACGAATGAAAGAGAATGAGATAGGGGTTAAAAAAAAAAGGAAGGAAAAAAAATATATATATTGGTTGAAGAAAGACCTTGACTCATTAACTTCCTATTTCCTGACAGGCATGTCCGCTAAATCCACATCCTCAGTCAGCCGTGGAGGACTTTTCAGAAAGATTCTCTCCTGCCATCCGTGGCGTCGTGGAATTCGCCAAACGTCTCCCAGGTTTCTCAATCCTGAGTCAGGATGACCAGGTCACATTACTGAAGGCTGGAGTATTCGAGGTCCTCCTCGTCCGGCTCGCCTGCATGTTCGAAGGCTCCTCCATGCTCTGTGTCAATGGACAAATCCTGGAGAAACATGCCGTCTCCGCTCAGAATGCCCGTTTTTTACTCGACTCCATGTTCAAATTTGCCGAGCAATTCAACTCACTAGGACTCTCAGATGAGCAGATCGGCGTCTTTTGTGCACTCGTTGTTATCGCTCCAGACAGGTAAATATCTCCGACATTTTTATTCATTTTTTCCTTCTGCAATTTCTTTTTAAATATACGCAATACTCTACATGTATACATACATAAAAAAAAACATAACAATTACTCATCTTCTTCCTGTTTGTCTTCAACCCAGTCCTTATTAGTAATATTTACTATTTTGCCATGCCTTGAACTATACCTCCTTTTTTTTTTTTTCAAGTGCATTATTTTGCAATGAGACCCCTAAACAAAAGGGAGGCATTGACAATAATGTGCTTATGTGGAAATTAATTATACATTCTCCTCCTCCTCCGCCTTTAAATCAAAACAAAATGTCTATAGTGAACTTTCCAAGGAAGAAAAGATGAGAAGGAGCACACCCAATGAGTTCCTTGACTATTTACGTACATAATAATAGATATATAGAATATTGTAAAATAAACATTTATAAATAGATTAATAACATCTTTGTTTTTTTTTCTAAATGAATAGACCGGGGCTAAGAAATGTGGAACTAGTCTCCCGCCTTCAGTCACACTTACGATCAGCACTCCACACAATCATCCCACAGTACTTGCTGTCGGAATTGGACAAAAAGATTCCGGACCTCCGAACACTGAACACACTCCATTCAGAGAAGTTGTTGGCATTCAAGATGGAAGAAGCCTCTTCCTCCTCTGCATCATCATTCCCATTGACACCATCACCAAGGAAATCCTCGGATGAGGAGGATAGTCCCAGTAGTTCCCCCCGTAGATTTGGTGGGGTGTGTCCGTACAAGCAATTCCCTCGTGGTATTGAGAGTCCCAGCGGGGATTCCGGGATTGAATCTGGGGCTTGCTCCAGCCCGGCCCGATCCGAGGATTTGGTCATGAATGAAGACATGCCCGTTCTGAAAAGAGCTCTTCAAGCACCACCTCTCATTGACACCAACGTCCTCATGAATGAGGCTTACCGACCACATAAGAAATTTCGGTAAGTGTTTTTCACCAGGTTTACACCTTTTAACCCTTTCAACTCACTATATTTGTATAAATGAATAAGGAAAAATGTAATAATAAAATTTTGGTATTAATAAAAGTTTTTTCTCTGGATTAAATAGGTACACATCAGCAACCTCCTCCTCATCATCCTCATCGGTGAAATCACCGAGTCCTCCTCCAGCACCTCAGACAGTTCCCCCTCATCAGTTGTACCCTCAACTCGCCTCAGCCCTGACCCAACCTCGTCTCAAGCCACAAATGACATATGACTTCAAACCTCCGCTGTCCGCCACACACTCAACCCTCGCCAGAACACTCAATGAGCGTCCCAAGATGCTCTCAGAGGAGAATGAGGTGGCCTCGGACTTGATCCATTCACTGATCATGCGGGAAGAAATTGAATGTCCATTGAATTTGTCCAAGAAAATTACTTGTTAATTTTTTTTTTTTTTTCTGATCTCTGTTGTCTCGTGCGTGTTTATATTTACCTATACATATTATATATATAAAATATTATTATATTATATATACAATATTACTACAATACAAAATATACAAAATAAGAAAAATTAATTGCTAAGAATCATAATAATTACAATAAAAATAGCAAACAATTTTTTCGTGGTTTAGTGTGTAAAAAAAATTACAGTTGTTTCTCTATTTAATCATTGATTTTTTGGGACATTCTCCCCTCTTGCACTTTTTTTTTTTGCTCATCTATATTAGTGGACTTTGCTCTTTTGGGGCCAAATCATCATTATAGTAATCAAGTGGAGAGTTATGCACTTTTTAGTTAGGTTTTCTAAGGGGGGAGGATATCACCATAACCCCACTCATCATTCACCTTGACTCTCTCTCTCTCTCTTTTTCTCTCTTAAACGATTATTACCACTATTTAATAGTAGTAATAGTTGAAAGGTTTGGAATAGTTGGGGAGGCAATTAAAAGGTCTTATACTAGAAATATTCCTTTCCTCACACACATACAAAAGTACAAGAGAAATAAAAACTTTTTTTTTCTACTTCAACGCATATATATAGAATTGGCATAAAATATATTATAAAAGGGCTTATATGTACATATGTGACTCATGTGAGGGAGAGAGAGAGAGAAATGAGCTTACACTTGCATTATTTTTGCATACGGCCATCGATATAAAAAAAAAGGGGGAAAAAACGTTTCAACCTTGACAGAGGATTCACAAGGTGACTTCCTATTTCTGATTAGCATAAACAACATTACATCACATGATATGTAGGATACTATAATAGAAAAAAAATTGCTTCTCATACATACGAGGATGGGGCAGAGAGGAGTAGCAATAACGAAAAAAAAAAAGCATCCAAAACACATCATCACATCACACACATGATCACATTTATTTTATCATATAAATTTGCCTTTTTTCTCAATCAATCCCATCTTTCAGGGGACAAATATGAACTCTATTTTTTTCCCTTGACAAAATCTCTCTCTCTCTCTCTCTCCCATTGAATGTAATGTGTATACATTACTCAAGTCTTTCTGATATAGGTCACACAATTTCTGCAGCTTCTTCCTCCAGGGAAAAAAAATGGATGAAGGAATAATACATGAGACAAAAAATGACACACCATTTAATCATCTGGAGTACGGATGGTTTCATCTGTTGGAAGACGACAAAAGTTGTGTTTTATTTTATTTTTATTTTTTTTTCCTTCTACATTTAGCCTTGCAATTTTTAGTGGGGAAAGATGAAGAAGGAGAGAGAAATGAACATGTGTGTTTATATACCCCTTTATTGCATGTAGAGGGCAAAGTTTAAAAAACCATATTGCATTTGCCTATTTCCCCTCCGACGTCACTCTCCAAATGGAAAAGACGAAGAAAAAACCATGGGATGAACATACATATGTACGTATGTATATGACCATTATGTGCAACGTGCGCATGTTGGCAAATGGAGGAAATTTTATATGAAGGGGGGATATGAGCATATAATGCAAGTGTATGCATGTACACAATTCCTAGAGGTGATGAGGATGAATCAACAGAATTTCCCTTGAACGATTACGTATATACATGTGAAGATACAATATAGGTATAAGTACATACTCCCTGCTCCTGTTCCCACCAAAACCCCCTAGCATTGTATATACAATGCGAATGTCACTGAAGAGCGGAGAGTTTTTCCAGGAATTTTCTTTCACACACTTTTGGGTGATGAAGGGGGGTGACGATACTAATGATGATTTTATAATGCGCAGCAATTATTTTGTCAGCAACAAACTATATGAACTTTTCCTTCATATTTAGTGCCTCTGCGTTTTAGTAAACATTCACACAGGGGAATATGAAAGAAAAAATTCTGGAGGAGAAAAAAAACTTTTTAGTCATACGAAATGCACATGTGCAAGGACATTCTGAATGACAATTAATTCTTTTTTTTTTGTCATATAATATGGCACAAGTATTCCAGAGTGTGTGAGGGAGGATATATGGAACACATTCCTCTTTTTATTTGGTTTGACAAGTCTTGTACACTACTCATCTTTCTTGTCAACCGAGTATCTGTCTTTTTGACTTTTGTATACCCTTTGTCTCTCTCTCTCCATCTCGAACTTTCTCCTTTCGATTTTGCTCTCTCCTTTTTTAGTTAGTCCTGACTTTCTCTCTTTTTCGTTCCTTCTTTCTCTTTGGATTTCCGATTTCTCTTTCCTCGCTTTTTCTCTTGGTTTTGACCTCTCTTGCTCTTTCAATCTCTTTTCCGTGTCCTGCTTTCTCTCACTTTCCCCCTTTTATATTTGGTCCGTATCTTTATTTCCCCCCGATTTCTCTTGCTTCAATTTTTCTCCAACTTTCGGCTTCTCTGTGTCCTCTTTCTGTCTCTTTTTTCTTTATCCATTATTCTCGTTTCTCTCGTTTTTCACTCTCCCCTTTTTCCTCTTTCTCTCTTTCTCTCTTTCCACACTTTCTCTCTTTCCTCACTTTCTCTCTTGCCTCTTTCTCTCTCTTTTCCCCCTTTCTCTCTTTTCCCTTTCCTCTCCCTTTACCCCCTTTAGATCTTTTCCCTTTCCTCTTCCTCTTTCTTTCCCCCCTTTATCTCTCTTCCCTTTCCTCTTCCTCTCTCTTTTCCCTGTTTCTTTCTCTTTTCCCTCTTTCTCTCTCTCTTCCCACTTTCCTCTTTCTCTCTCAATTCTGTCTCTTTCTCGCTCATTTGCCTTTCCTTTTTCTCTTTCATCTTCCTCTCTGTTGTTTGTTTATCCCGTTCGCTTCTGTAATTTTCCCTACAGGTCCTATTTCCTGATGTCTCTGGCGGTATCTATCACTCCTATTCTCTCTCTCCCTGTTTCTCTCTTTATCACCTTGTGACAGTCATTGTAAAAGGATGCATTCCATATGATGGGAAAGTAGGTCGACATGCTTTGTATTTCCCCCCGTACCGGCAGAAATGCACCGGGAGAAGGTGAAGCAGAGCGAACTCGTGTGGGCTGAACTTTGTATTTACTCCCACTTCAATTGTTTACGGTTTACCTTGAACAGAAGCCACAGAGTGGAAGATGGAGGTATTAAAGGGTATTAAAAGAAAGTTTGGGGAGTGAAGTAAAAGAGGGAAATGCACAAAGATGCTCTGAGTATATGTATACATTATAGTACATGCGGTATATTTATAAGGATGTAATGACACACACACACACCGCCCTTCCATGCCTTGTTTATTTCCGAGAAATGCCAAAGACATCTGCTCCACGCGTTTCATCGTTCACATCAAGGCATCCTGCTCTGCCGACAACATGCTCCAAATTAGCTGGAAAGTATGGGAGAATCCCGTGCACTTGTACTTACACGGGGGCTATCATATTTCATAGGTATTACACAGGAGCTATATGAGTAACTCTGTATTACAGATCTAGAAAGTTTTCCATGTTATGCACCGCCATAACAACCCTCTTTTTTCCACGCTTACACAAGCACACACAGAGCAACAACAACAAAAGAAGGAAAAAACAACTTCTCAAAGAAGATTCCATGGCCTCAGCACTTGTGCTTATTTCCGCGAAAAAAAAAGTAGTGTAATAGGAAATACTGTACATGTTGCCCCCGGATGCACATACCAGTTTCAGTTACTTAGATACACTTGGCCTCTTCCATGGAATTCCCTGTATGCCATCTCCAAGGATGTTCTGGGGTTACCAGGGGGAGAAAAAATTGAAGGATCAAGAGGGAAAGAAAGAGAGAGAGAGGACAAAATGAATTTGAACAAGAGGGTGACAACAGGAGAGAGGAAGGGAGACAAGAAAGAGGAGAGGAAGAGACGGGAGAAAAAGAGAGAATAGCAAGAGCCGGGAGAAAAAGAGAGATTAGCAAGCATGGCGAGAGATGCTAACGAGATGAGACATGAAAAGATGTAAGAAAGAAAGTGAAGAGGAAGAAACGAGAGAATTACAAAGAGAAGTATAGGAAAAATTGAGAGAAATAAAGAGAAAAGGAGAGGAAGAAACGAGAGAATTACAGAGAAAAGGAGAGGAAAAATTGCGAGAAATACAGAGAAAGGAGAGGAAAAAACTGGAGAAATGGAAAGAAACGTAGAGGAAGAAACGAGAGAAATACAGAGAAAAGGAGAGGAAAAACTAGAGAAATACAGAGAAAAGGAGAGGAAAAAACTAGAGAAATGGAAAGAAACGTAGAGGAAGAAACGAGAGAAATAGAAAGAAACGTAGAGGAAGAAACGAGAGAAGTAGAGAGAAAATGTGAGGACGCGACGAGAGGAGAAAAACGAGAGAAAAAGAGACATAAGACTGAAATGTGAGAGAAAAGAGAGATACGAAGAGAAAGATAGAAAAAGACAAAAGAAAGTAATATTGCCAAAGCGTAAGAGAAGAGGACGAAGCAAAAATATAAATAAATACAGACAAGAGAAACAAGCAAGAAATAAATAAATACAGACAAAACGAAGGAGAGATATGCAAGAAATAGAAAGGAAAAAAGAGAGACGTGTCTCACGAAAAAGAAAGGAGTAAAGAGAAAGAAAAGACTGAAAAATCGAGACAATAAAAAAACAAAACAAAAATAAAGAGAGAAAGGAGTTAGTAAAGACAGCGTTGGAGAAAAAAGAAAAGCGAAAAGAAATAGCGCGGAGTCAGAAATAACTGAAGAAAGTGAGAAAGGACACAGAACAAGGTGCATCCGCTCGCCGCTGCTGTTCACCGGTTTTTTCCCCCTGTGTCAGAATGAAATACTAGTACTAGGAATAAAAAGGCTTTTTTTTACCGAGAAATACTACGTACGTACAAAAGAAGGGCATGCGGCGCATGCAAAAATCCCTGTAAAAAAGTCAGAGACCAATGAATGGAAACTTATGAAGAAAAAATAGGTAAGAATGGCAGGAGAAGCATCAAAAGTTTAGCAAATCCTGCATAATTACAAAAGAGGCTCTTACGTCTACTATCTAGTAATGTAGTAATAGTTGCACATTACATTTGAGATCTTTTTAATTTGTCTCTATTTCCTTCTCTCTCTGACTTTGGAGAGTCTCACTTCATACCTCCAGAGCACTTTCCACCTTCCCCATCTATTAATAATTTACAAGTTAGTGTGACTTTGGCAGAGCTTTTCTTCCTTGTATGAGCAATTTTGAGCCCAGTACACACTACATACGACACATTGGATTACACAAGGACCTTGATCTTGTCAAGGTTTCACAATCTTTCTCCTTTTCCCCTTTCTTTCGTTACTAAAAATCCTCACACTGGCTCATATTCCGTTTTTTCTCTCTCTTCTATAACCCTTTATATCCAGCTCTTTCACGCCATATTCCTCGGTCGCAAGTATTAGATAATCAAAAGGTAGAAATCCAGAGGAGGGAGAACGATGTTGCAAAAGACGGATAAGAGTTGAGGAAGAAAGGTTTTGGGTGGGAAAAAATTATGGATTCCTCCATCAAAAACCTGTCTAAATTTATCAGTATGGATTAAAAACATTTTTAGTACTGATGTCTTTATGTAAAACATGGAAGGGAGCTGAGATTTTCCATGTTTTTTGTATTACATGTCACTGCCAATTAATCTCATTACTCGTTGCTACTGTGTTTCATTACGCACCACGTAAAAAAAATAAGGGGGAGAAACCACATGGTGTCATACCCACAAGGATTATTAATAAATGGGTCGAGCTAGAATATTTTCTGGGACCGATTTCCTCGTAAGCTTGTTTTCTCTCTCCTTATTAAACACTTAAATACGTCACAAATATAAACAAATGTTTATTACGAATGTATATATGCATGTACATACTGTGTATATGTGAGATTTATTTTGGTCCAAGGAAACTACTGTATAATTTAATTTTAATCCCACCACATTTGTGTCTGCGTGTATAGGGATGAAATGATTAATTTAATTTTTAGGAGCAATTATCCTCATTTCCTCCAGCTTTTTGTCTGCCTCTTCCCCCATGTTCTTTCTCCATAAAATTCTCATTCTTCTCATTTCTACCTAATTCTCTCTCCCCTTCTTTTCATCTCCCTTTTTCTCTTTATTCCCAATTCTCTCTCATTTCTTTCTAAATTGTGTCTCTCATTCTTATACAAGTGCATTTTTGGTCCTTTCCATAATTATTCTCCTCCCTATTTCTTCATAGATTCTAATTTTCAAGTGCGATTTTTTCTTTTTGTTCTTTTAAAAATATATCTTATATTACATTGTTGCGTATACATATGTACATATTTATACCTTTTACATAATTTTTACCTTTATTTCTCTCTAATCCTTACTGGCATTCTTTCTGTAGTTCTCTTATAGTCTTTCTCTTTCGGTATTTCACTCTAATTCTCTCTAATTTCTCTCTTTCTCTTTAATAATCTCCGGTATTTCTCTCTAATTCTCTCTTTTGGCATTTCGCTCTATTTCTCTCATTCTGTTTCACTCTTTTCTTTAGTATTTGTCTGTATATCATCCTCTTTGAATTGATTCCTTCGGTATTTCTCTCTAATAATTCCCTCTTTCGGTATTTCGCTCAATTTCTCTCTTTCTTTCTCATTCTTCCCTTCGGTATTTTGCTCCAATTCTCTCTTTCGGCAATGTTCCGCATTTCTCTCTAATTCTCTCTTTCCGTAATGTTCCGCATTTCTCTCTAATTCTCCCTTTGGGTAATGCTGTGCATTTCTCTCTAATTCTCTCTTTCAGTATTTTGCTCTATTTCTCTCTGTTCTTTCATTCTCTCCTTTGGTATTTCTCTGTTCTCTTTTATTCCTTCCTTCGATATTTCTCTCATTCTTCCAAGCTTTCTCTCTAATCCCTCTCTTTTCTCCAAATTTCTCTGTCTAGCTTTCCAGCATTCCCCCTTCCTTTGACCTTGTCTCTACATCTCCCTCTCCTTGATCCCCTACCATTCTCCTCTTTCTCTGTTATAATTATGATTAAACCTCCGAGAGGATCAAGATTTTATCAACTCCACTTAGTGGCCACATGCACATGGTTGTATGCAACAGGATGCGGGGTAGGAGGAAATTAAAAAAAAATGTATATAAAATAAAGATGACCTAAACATCCTACGTGTAGGAGAAAGAATGGGGATTTTTTTTTTCATGATAATAATCAATTCAGTCAAATCAGTCCGAAACAAGAATATTAACATTGATTGAATGAAGTGCTTGCCATTCAAGTGAACATATGTAACAGTTACCGTGAATGTCAAAGGAGTGATGATGAGAACATGTGTACATGTCCATATATACATATATGTTTGTACGTGTGACGACAGAGAGAAAAATTAATCTCTACATATGTGAGTGTGACTCGTGAGTGCCCAGTAATATTTGTAGAAGCTGTGTTGGGAGTAATCAAATCAATTAAATGTGCCACACGTCATCATAAATCAATGCTGCATTCTGTCCATGTGAGTGCATATATGCGTAGTGGAGAAAAAAGTGTGTGTTTATGTGTATGCGAGAGAATTTGTGTGTGTGAATGTTTCACAGTGTTTGTGTGGGTTAACAAAACACAAGTTATGTATGTTACGTGGTGAGCTAGCGGAGCTTGGAATAATAATAATGATAACACACATCCCAATACTGTGCTACTGTATCTTTGGAGAATTTCAAGGCAACTGCAACCAGGAAAGATTTCCTCAAATATTCCTGTCAACTCAGTTCTCTCTGGCCTATGTTGTGGTTACCTACATAGTTTCCTATATAGGTATATCCTGTAGCTCGTGGATGCATGTGTGTGTACACACATGTGATAAGAATATGGGGCGAATGTGTTGCGTATATGAGTGCTACATGTGTGTGTACATCTGCCCCGTTACATAAGCTACAGGATATTGTGTGAATTTGTTCTATAGTATGGCCAACAGCTCTTATAGCTGTTCGTGGCGTGGCCTTGAATTCTTCTCTATGAACGCGAACCCAATCGGGAAGGTTAAAGGAAGGTCTCACAATCAAATTCATTTCAAACGAACTCCAAGTATATTAGAGTAACCTCTAGTCCATATACGTCTTCCTACTCTCTCTCTCTCTCTCTCTCTCTCTCTCTCTCTCTCTCTTTCTCTCATCTTTCTCTCTCTATCTTTTCTCTCTTCCTCTCTATCTTACCTTTTCTCTCTTCCTCTCTATCTTACCTTTTCTCTCTCTCTCTTATTCTTTCTCTATTCAACTCTCTTTTTCTCTCCCTTACTCCCTCAAACACTTTCTTTCTCTCTTATTGTCTCTCGCTTACCCTTTCGCTCTCTTACTCTTTCTCTCTATTCATCCCTCCCTCTTGCTCTTTCTCTCTCTCTCATACTCTTTCTCCTTATTCATCTCTCCCTCTTACTCTTTTTATCTCTCTTTTACTCTGTATCTCTCTCTTACTCTTTATCTCTCTCTCTTACTCTGTATCTCTCTCTCTTACTCTGTATCTCTCTCTCTTACTCTGTATCTCTCTCTCTTACTCTTTATCTCTCTCTCTCTTACTCTGTATCTCTCTCTCTTACTCTGTATCTCTCTCTCTTACTCTGTATCTCTCTCTCTCTTACTCTGTATCTCTCTCTCTCTCTTGATCTTTTTTCTCTCTTACTCTTTATCTCTCTCTTACTCTTTATCTCTCTCTCTTACTCTTTATCTCTCTCTCTTACTCTTTATCTCTCTCTCTTACTCTTTATCTCTCTCTCTTACTCTGTATCTCTCTCTCTTGATCTTTTTTTCTCTCTTACTCTTTATCTCCTTCTTACTCTTTTTTCTCGCTCACTCTTTATCTCTCTCCCTGTTACTCGTTTTCTCTCTCGTAATCCTTATCTCTCTTAATCTCTCTCTCTTACGCTTTCTCTCTGTCTCTCTCTCTTACTCTTTATTTCTGTTCATCTCTCTGCCTCTCTCTTACTCTTTCTCTCTGTTTATCTCTCCGTCTCTCTCCTACTCTTTCTCTCTGTTCATGTCTCTCTCTTACACTCTCTCTGTTCATATCTCCGTCTCTCTCCTACTCTTTCTCTCTGTTCATGTCTCTCTCTTACACTCTCTCTGTTCATATCTCTGTCTCTCTCTTACTCTTTCTCTCTTTTTCTGTGCATCTCTCTGTCTCTTTAAATCTTTCCCGTCTTTCTGTTAAGCATTTTCTCTCGCTTCACCTGTCTCTCTTTTTAAATATTTTTCCCTTATCATCTCTCTCTCTGCCAGGCGCTTTCTCTCTCTTCATCTGGCTCTCTCATCTTTCCCTCTACATTTTAATATTTTTCTCTCACTTCATCCGTCTCTCTCCCATCTTTCTCTGTCTTTTAATATTTCTCTCTCTCTCTCTCTTTTCATCGTTTCTCTTTTTCTCACTCTTCCTACATTTTCCTTTCCTTGTCCCTCTCATTTTTTCTGGCTTTGTCGCCCCTTTTCTCTCGCATTCTTGTTCTTATTGTCTCGCTCTCCGAATCTTATTTATTTCTTAGGCTCTCTTTATTCTCTCATTCTTGATCGTTTTGCCTCTTCTGCTTTTCCTATCATTCTTTCTCTTATGGTCTCTCCTCTCCTTTCCTATTTTTCTCTTCGTTTTCTCTTCCTCTCTCGCTGCTTGTCCTGTTCTCTTTTTGTTACTTTCTTCCCTTCCTTTTGGCTTCTTCGTTCTCCCTCCTCATATCTCCCTGTCTCTGTCTCTGTCCTCACATTCCCCTCCATTCTTTCTGTTTCCATCCCTCGTTGCTTTTGCCCGTTTTCTCCCTCGCGCTCTCGCTCTTTCTGAATGTGCGTTGTTCCTCTTTTTTATATGCCCTACCTCTATTAATCGCATACTTAGCAAGTGACTCACATTTTATTCCAGGCATTTTTGGGACAATAACATCAAGGTTTCCGTCAACCTTGTTTTTTAATAAACTTCTTCCCCCATGTGCCACGACCCCCCAGTGTACGATGCTGGTATAGGGATTTCCTTAAACGGGAGATGAGGGGTGTTGGGTGTGTGCGATATATTTTTTGGTGAAAATTATTATAATTCTGCTTATAATTATATAAACATAAAACCCCCGCATGCTCCCTCCCTTAGTGCGGTTTTTGCTACTGTAATACACGAGCAAAGAGAGAGAGAGAGTGGGAGAAAGAGGGGACTAATTGATCTTTTGGAGAGCAAGAGAAAGCTCTTATTTTTCTCGCTTTCCCCTCTCTGAAGCTTTTCTCTCTCCTTCTCTCTTGTCGCCTCCGCACTCTCCTTTTTCATCTCATGGAACGTAATGGGATTCACGCTGTAATGAGTCTACAGACCTTCTAGCTACACGTGCCGGATGATAATCTTCAAGTGATGAAACCTGCTCAAAACTTTTCCTCTTCTCTCTCTCTCTCTCTCTCTCTCTCTCTCGCACTGCACTCGGCACTCACTTATCTCTCATTCTTTTGCTGAAGCTCACCCTCCAACTCTTTCCTATGTAAATCTATATTATATGAATGGAAAGATCCGCGTTTGGAAAGGGCAAAAGGCTTATGAAAAATTAACTGTAACCATTATATTTTTGCAATCTCCGGGATAAAAGGATCATGGGACTCACCTGATGAAAACGTGTGATATAACAGTAGAGAAAAGCTGTGAGGATATACTCTAATGGAATCTCTCAGGAAATATCTTGCAAAGATTTTCTTTTTGCGGGATGAATTCCATCTTTTTTTAAATCTGCATTTCCTAGTCAAAATAACTAATAAATAATACTTCCATTCTAATTCAAGAAATAAAAACACACAAATGGAGTGTGATGCAAAGAGGGAAAGATAAGCAAATGGAGTGAGGTGTATACAGACGAGAGCTGAAAAGAGAAGAGAGAGGCGTGTAGAGAGGTACAAAGACGATTAGGAAAGTTTGGACAGACAAATGAAGACGGATAAAATGGATTCCCTGAAAAATACGGAGACAAATGGAGCAAGTGGGAAAGCGACAGTGACAAGTTGAGAGAGAGAGATAGAGAGAGAGAGAGAGAGAGAGAGAGAGAGAGAGAGAGATAGAGAGAGAGAAAGCTACGTAAAAGAAAAGTTGAAGAAGGAATGCATATAACATTGGAAAGTTCCCAGGATTTACTTGGAATGGATTTTTTTTAGTGTTTAGGTAGAAAAGCCAAATATAGAACTTTTCCTATGAATGATTTGGTGAATTTATCGATCATCTTCCCCTTTCACGGGTTGGCCTCATGCATGTCTTAACCTTTGGTCGTATTTATTACAGGAGTAGTTTTCCGTTTTCCAACCCATTTTTTTCAACTAATAATTATATATATTTAACCCCCCAATCAGCCCACCTTGAGTCAATATATGACAGCCTAAAATAGAGTAAATGAAGTTCAATAAGGACAATTATTTTTCGCTTCATAAGCTATCCCCCCAAATGTTTTACTCATCTTTTAAATAATTAAGTCCCGGGCCCCAATCCCTTTTGTGAAGGTGTGAGGAAGGGCATTTATTAGCGGGCACTCAATGTCCTCAACGTCCTATACCTGTACACAAAATAATTATTTTTTTCAAGTTCAACTTTCCCGTTCCTTCCCCCGTCACTCATACAATAATCACATGTTTTCCCACACGGACAATTCACGTTTTCCACATTGTTGGTGCTAGAGTAAACAGAAAAGGCCATATAACCCCTTATACATTTCCCTCTCCCTCTCTCTCTCTCTCTGTGCCCACATAATCAGGAATACGTGCACTATCACGTTACAAAAGTCCACAGAGAAACCGCAACTCCGGGGGATATTTGCTGGGGAGTGGCAAATCAATACACATGCACTTTTAGTAGTGGATTTCTATTGTTTAAACGTGGCTTAAAAACAACAAGGGTGAGAAAGGGAGGCAAACAAACTTTACCCAGGAATGGCTTATAATATATCCCCCTTTTTTTGCGACCTCTGGCTCTTCCAATGTGATTACAGGGCGGACGTTGTATGATATAGGACAGCTGGTGCTCAGTAGATAAAAAAGGGTGATGCCTTTTGTGTGTGAGTCACTTGTATATAGCTACGTATGTATCCATGCACGTATACATATGTGTACCTGTAGTACACCCGTGTAAATTACACCCGCTTCCACCGTTCATTCAGTTTTTTATTTTATTTTCTCTACCACGTTTAAAAAAAATGTATGGATATCCTCCGCACGTACACAATTGTACGTGGATCTGTAGGGGTCGTATATAATTATTAGAGAAGAAAAAGAGTTAAAAGAAGAGTCATAAAAGAGAGAATTTACCTCAAAATCATTCAAATGGAAGGTGTATCGCACTAATATGTGAAGGCAGGTGCATGTGTTCACAACCAGATTGTAGGTAGCGTTTACATGGTTATAAAAGAGGGATGGTGAGTTACGGGCGCATCTTCATGCCTACATAAGAACAGGGTTATATTATAAGTAAATAAAAACCATGTTAGCTACTAAATACTCATATTATGTTACGCCAAAACTTGTGTTTACAATTTAGAACTGTTACAAAACTACTTGTGGTTATTCAATAAAGTGCATTGCACGCTGATTTAATGCCTTCTAGGGGGTACATTTATCTATGTACATATAATATCCTCATTGCTCAGAGGGAATCATCAGAAAGAAAAGGAAAGACCGACAAAGAGAGAGAGAGAGAGAGAGAGAGAGAGAGACGGATGGAGAGAGAAAAAATTAAGTACATAAAACCGCGACACAAGAAACGGCCCGATAAAAACCGCCAAACATGGAGAAGCAGAGGAAAAGGAAAATAAATAGACAGAAAGGGACAGAGAGAAAGAATACAGAGGGAAGAAAGCGGAGAAAAAACACGAGACATCAAAATAAATAGGAAAAGATGAGATGGTCAGCAATTGAGAGAGAGAGAGGGAAAGAGACGGAACGAGATAGGAAAGGAGACGGAACAGGAGGGAAAGAGACGGAAGACGGAAAGAAAAAAAGGAGACAGCAAGAGATAGAAGGAGAAAGAACGAGGCAGAAAGAGACAAAAAAAAAGGGATTGAAAGAAAAAGAGAAAAAAAGGATTGGAAGAGACAAAAAGAGAAAAAAGGAATTGAAAGAGACAAAAACAGAAAAAAGGAATTGAAAGAGACAAAAACAGAAAAAAGGGATTGATACAGACAAAAAGAGCAAAAAAGGGATTTAAACAAGAGAGACAGAATGAGATGAAAAAACGGGAACAGATGAAAAGTTACAAAAAGGAGAGAACGTGACAAAATGAGGTGAAAATATACAGCTATTGATAGAAAGAGACAAAAAAAAATGAAAGATGCACAAAAGAAAAGAAAACGAGACAGAGAGAAGTGATGGAATAACATCAACTAAAACCTAAGGAAGAACAACAAGATTATCGAAACGAGTTAGAGAGAGAGGGAGAGAGAGAGAGAGAGAGAGAGAGAAAGGTGAAGCGGAACAATTTGCATTAAATCGATAAATAACTTTGGGGCAAATAATCAAATGAAGAACAAAGAGAAACCCGAAGAGATAGAGAGAGAAGGGTGAGGCGCATTAATGGATGTTAAATAACTTTCCGGGTAAACAACCAAAGTTAAATTATTAATATCCCCATCCCGCTTTAAAAAAAACAGGTGTTTTCTCAAGTGCGAAAAAAATGCCACTGGCAATGAGTTTACAAGTGCAATTGACTCTTCCCAATGTCAACAGAAGGGGTACAATTGGAACCGTTGAGTTTGCTTTCACGATGATTTAACACCGCATAAAGGGTAGGAGTTTGGTCATAAATTATTTGTTTCTATATTTATTCCCTCCTCATCCTCCTCAGTTCAAGTGCATTTCCTCTCCTCAATGACGTTCCCCTCCTAAGAGAATTCCCACTTGTCCGTATTTCCCCCTTAAAAGGAAATCATGACTCAGGGGGAATTACAAGGAATTATAGAAGAGAAGAACATCATAAAAAAAAAATACAATGCCATAAATGTCAACAAATGCACCGGTCACATGAGGGTATTGACAGACTTTTGGAAGGAACAAGAAGACAGGTAAAGAGTACAGTGGCCTATCTACATGGACAAGAGCTTTCTCGACAGGGTGTGTAATACCAATCTTTTTCCCTCTCAAGTCTTATGGGGGGGAAAAGTCCATTAAACGTACATAGAAAAATCACCTTTGCCTAATCCTTAGACACGAGGAAAGACTACTACTACTGCGTGTAAGGTACACATGTAACGGGATCCTCAAAAATACAGTTGGATGCGCATTGTAGCATTCGCAGTTAACTTTTCTTTTGGTGAGGGAGAGAATGCATTTTTTTCATCATCCTGATGTGCATAGTTTTATATAGGGTATACATATATCGATATTAATGATTAATATTTTTAATATATAAAAAAAAACACACGAGTCTAGATACCTCACACATATTCTCCCCGCACATCTTTCAACCCTTTACCGAACCCCACACATGCACACACTCTTTTGGTCTTTGCGGTGAATTATGACTTAATGCACGTATGTACATACTAATTGTACACAATTCTTTCTCTTATTTTCCTTGCATAATAAAAAGTCCACACACATACATTCTCCTTGAATAGAAGAACAGGTCGAATAAAATAAACAGGCCTCCGTGCAACACCCGTCATGCAGGGGGCAAATGCACACTGCATTTGAGGAAGCATGCTTGTTTTTTTTTAATTCACAAAACCCTTGTACATGTGCATCAAATGAGAGATTTAATTCGCATTGTTTAGTCAATACACATCCTTGTATTTAAAAAAGAATGAGCTTCAAGACGTGCTCAGGTTTATTTTGGAGGCATATACCCAGCCTTTTTCTTTCCCCTGGATCTGAATGAGGCCCTCCTTTTTTTTATATGTGCAATTCTATGAAAGAATGCATTGCATATGCCAAAAAAAAAAAAGGTTTGATTTCATAATGTAAAACATACATATAGCTCTCCTTGAAGTCTTTTTTGGATCCTTTAATTCGAAACACATCAAAAATAGCGTTATATAACCGGGAGCTAAGTAAATCCTGGCACGATAGGGCTTTATCAACTCATTATGAGAGTACAGCAAAGACACCTGTGGTTTTTATTCGGTTTATCCAATGTTCTTACGTAATGAAAAACAATTGTAAAAGACGGCTAAAATTAATTCGTGGCTACAAAATGACATCAATATAAATAAATACATTAGTACATATATATTAGTACATATACATGTACATATGTATAGACCACCCTGTTGAAGTAAGTCCACAAGTGACGTCATGGACGTATTTCAATTTTTATTCTGGAGTACTACAAATGGCAAAATTTAACTATAGTATCCGCCTTCATTTAATTATTTATCCATCTTTTTCCATGTGGAAGAGAAAAGAGAATTCCCTGGGAGCGTTACAGGGATTAATTATAATTTGGCTGAAAAATGCGGATTTTTATTACCGTTCACTTGGGACCGACCATGTATTTGTGGTTACTGCTAATTGGTTCTGATTTAATAATTAATAAATGTCAGCTTCCAGGGATTTAAAAAAAAAACAAGAATTATTATTGCTGTGGAGTATTGAAACTTCGTTTTTAGCAAGCTTTAATATAGGTTTTAATACAGCCTAAAGTTAATGCTGGATATTCCCTTCCCCTACCGATGAATGCACCCTTGTTTTTAGCACGTGTGTGGCCATATTTTTTAGGGAAGGATTTGTATATAGGGACACAAACAGACCTTTTTTATGGAAGGATAAAAATGGTAATATATGGAGAAATGAGAAAGATGAAGAGAACTGGGCCAACTGGGAGAGGATATCCGTCATAGGAGGCAAAAGGTGGTTCTTCCTTCCTTATATGGATATCCAGGAAGAAATAAAGGACTTTATCCAGAGTAAAATATGCACGGACAAATGAAGTGGAATAAGTGAGATGTTCCAGGATATTTAGCATATTGTAAAAAGTCATATGGACATGGAGTAAAAAGAACATACTATAAATTTATATGTCTATATAATAAAAGTATATATATTATACATAAAACGTGGAGGGGTGAGGGGGGATTAGAGGAAAAAACGTGAGTTGAGGACGTCACGGGTTACCCCGACAACAACGGTGTTATCGGAGCCCAACAAAAAGCTTTTTTTTTCTTTTTCCACCTGAAATAAAATGAATCAATATGGAGCGACTCAAGTGAAGGAAATCAAAAGGGGAAAAAATGAGACACTCCGACCATACCTTCTTGTCCTCAGTGAATCATCGTAATTGCGTTTCTATTTTGATGCTGTGCGTGCGTGCGTGTGTGTGAAGTGCATACTGAGAGCCTAAAATGATCTAGAATTTTTGTATTCATTTTATAATCTTTAAGGTTCAGAATATTAATTGTGAAAAATAATTTGCAGTATTTCTACCTAATTGGGGAGAATTATTAGGAAAAAGCCCAAAAAAAAAGTGTTACATATTAAGCTTCCTTTTTTCACACAAACATAAGTATAACATAAGGTATAGGAATAGGACCTAATATTATGTAATCATAGGTAGCAACAACCGATCAAATTATTGTTGACGCCAAAAAAAAGGAGAAAAAATCCTTCACAAAAAAAAATATTTTTTGAATGTTTCAAGTGGTTTTAAAAACAACCCTTTTTTAATTTGTTCTTCCAAAAATTGGATACTTTTTTTTTTTGGTTAATTTTATTTTAGTATTAGCATCTCGTACATTGAATAATGTACCTATGTAGATTTACTTAAGTAACATTTCAATTTTTTTTTTAAATTTGTTCAGTGTGACTACCTTTAGAAGCGCATGTAGGATGTAGGTTATTAATCGTTTAAGAATTTACACATGAAAACATTCGGATTGTGTATTTCATTTTTAAATGGTCTGTGCAATAGTAATTAGTAATACATAAAAATTCAGTAGTTAGGTGTACTGAATACTAACGTTATTTGTTTATTTTTATTTTTGCCAAAAACATTTTTATGAAGCTTCAAAGTACCCCCATTAAAAACAGGGTATATCAATAACCCCCTGCCAAATGTGTGTGAATGAGGGCAAGACGTAATTGGGGTTTAATCGTCAAATAGAAAGAGCTGGGAGTGAATTTTTTTTTTTCGGGGATAATTTATCCGAAAAAAATCCCTTGAAAAGGGAGCAACTGGGGAAACATCGGGAAGATACAAGAGGAAAAAAAGGAATCCTGAGGATGGATCATCATCGTCGTCGTCGAGATAGTTACGACTCCGACCCGGAGACGAACAACAATGAAAGTAGTAGCATGTCCAAGTCGGAGATGAGTCGGCAGATAGACAAATTAAATCGGGACCTCCAGAGACGTGACCGAGAATTGGAGGAGGAGCGTCAAGAGAATCTTCGGGTCCTGGAGAGGATCAAAAAATTGGAGAGGGACAAAGTGGAGCTTCGACGAGAAGTAGATGATTTCCGGGATGAGGCCAATGAGTACAAGAAGAATTTGGAGGAATTCAAGTCCAAAAGGAAGCCGGGGGAGGAGGTGGCCAAGGAAAAGTATGAAGTCACCCTGCAACAAAAAAACCATGAGATTCGACAACTTTTGGATGACATTGAGGTAAAAATTCTTCAACTCTTTACCCAAAAAACTTAGAAACTCTCTAGGAAGAATATTAAACAAGAGAGATTTCAAAAGTAGTTTTTTTTCACCATTTCAGTTGGCACGCAATCAATGTGTGTACTTTTATAGATGTGCATAAGCATTTTAAATCACTGTAATAAATAAATTCCTGTTGGTTGCCTCTGAATACAAAGGTTTTTTTTAAGGAAAGACGGAAAAAAAAGAAAGTTGTCCCCTCGTAAAAGTGTGTGCCTTACCTTGCTCGCGAAGCACCAAGTTGTCCCATTGTATTTGCAAAAAAAAAAAAAAAAAAAGTAAATAAATAAATACCAATAAACAAAAAAGGGAAATGCAACCAACACACAACTGGCTGGTGACACAATGGATTTCCTTTCGAATTCCCCCAAAATACTTTTTTGGTAGTAGAATATACCATCTTCCAAGTGAACTTTAGCATTTCAGAGGGGATTTCTGGGAAGAAGAACATGCATATAAAGATGTTATGTACATGAATGAATAATTCCATAGAAGAATGGGAAGCCCTTGACAGATCCTAAAAAGTTTTTTCTTCTATAAAAACTATTATAATGGAACATCTATATATAGAATCTTATACAAAATTCTGGGGAAGAAGTATTGATTTTACTCGTACTCTTTGTCATCTTTTGTTTATCTGAATGTATGCATGTATATGTGTGTATGTATATCTATATGTATATTTTTTTGCACATAGAAACTTGAGGGAGAGAAGGGTGACCTTCAGGGGAAATTGAATGAGTTAAAGGACTTTCTACAAGATGCAACACGACAGTTGGAAAGTATGACCCAGGAGAATGTCAATCTCAAGACGAGATTTCAAAAGTCCGAGGCCAAAATTAAGGAGCTACAGGATGACAAGGTCATTCTGGAGATTAAGTTGAAGGACTTGTTGAGCTTCAAACAAAGACATGATCAATATCTGGAGAATCTTTGCAGTGCCGTCGATGTTCGGGTGGATGTTTGGAAGGTTATTTACCCATTTACAATGGATTTTTCTATTTTTTTTATTTACATACAATTCCATATGTTATATATGCTCAAAGGTCTTTTTACCCAAGGAAAGCCATCAAGAATATTTTTTTTATATTTTTGTTCCATTTACGTCTCTGGTTTCCGAGAAGAAATCTCATGAATACATTCATTTTTATGGGACCACATTTCTTTATGTAGAAAATGATGATCCAGAAAGATGAGGAAATTGATCGGCTCAATGTCAAGCTGGCTACAATGGCCACACATATTCCAGCCAGTCAGCCCGATACGGATAAAACGATTGTAAATCAATTGAAACAGGTATTAAAAATGTCATACTTACAAGAACGAAAGCTGTTTTGTTTTCGGAGGAAAGCACGTGTACAAATGGCACATTTGAAATTCTGAGGATTTTGGATTTGATGCCTCAAAAAATATGGTCAGTCTCCCCACAATGACACATGTTGACCTTGTTTCGTCCCCGATTAGAAACTACTGGATAGAGAAGCGACCATCACGACCCTGAACGAGAAATTGGTCCAAGCGACCCATGACCTCGAATCCGCGACGGAACATATCACCATCCTCAATTCAAAGTTGAAGTTTGTGGAGAATCCAGATCGATCCGGCTCCGTGATTGAGTCCCTCCAATTCAAGGTGAATCGTTTCAAGAATCAGGTGGACAATAAGGATGATCAGATTGGGCAGTTAGAGAAGGAGGTGGAGGAGAAGTCCCGGGAAATTGCCAGTTTGTCCGCCCGGATGCACGGCTATGAAACCGGGATTTATGGCATGTCTGAGGCCATAAGTGAGATCAAGGACCTCAAAACTCAACTACGAATCCGAAATAATCAGATTGAGACCCAAACTCAAGAGCTAAATGACCTGAACCTCCGGGTGAATGACATCATCGATGAGAATGACATGTTGAGGGAAAAATTAGGGATTCAATCCGCCGATTTGAAACAAGAAACCCAGAAATTCACGGCTGGTCGTCAACAACAAGTCTTGGTTTTGAAGGCTAGAATCACGAATTTGGAGGAAGAGATCATTAGACTGAAATCCTTGAATTATTCCTATAGGAAACAGTTACAGAGTCACGCCACAAATACTACCATGTCCGTGGCCACTAGTACCCAATCACCTGGTAATGTTCAACAACCAACGACCTCCAGTCAAAAACAACCATCACCTCCGACCTCAGAGGACTTTGGCAAGAATTTAGCCGCTAAATTCGAAGACACTGACTGGAAGGACAAGTATGAGGTGGTTCTAGGGGAAAATATGGAGCTCCGAAAAGGGTTGCAGGAGATCCTTGAGACGATGCAGAGGATGACAGGTACAGATATGTGCTATCTCCATTAATTCTGTTTCACTGCGAATTTTCAGATTTAGAAATTTACGAAAACATTTAATTTAGAAATATCGGACTTGAACATTTTTTATAATTTCTTTTTTCCCGGTATCCCTTGTATTCTTTAGACGAAGGCGCCTCCGACGTACTCATCCAAAGTCCCATCCTAGAAAATCTACTTCGAGAGATGTCAGCTCGAGGTCTTATCCATTATCCTTATGGTATCTCCAGCTTCCATCTCAAAGTCTGTAATTTAGAAGGGAAAAATACTCAACTCCGCGAAGAAATTCATCGGCTCAAGTAACTCTTCTCTTATATTCTTGCCTTCTCTTTTATTTTTGTTTGATTTTTTTTATTTCTTTTTAAATAATGGTTCAAATCATTTTCGTATGTGGTCAATATTTTTGTAGGCTGGAAGAGAAGCAAAATCGCCAAGACTTAATAACTGCCAATACCTCAATCCAGGCCCTAAAGGATAAATTAAGTTATCTCTCCGAAGATCTAGTGGCCACCACCTCGGCGACGGGCCCAAGTTCCAGCGACAGCATGGTTCTAAGTCTCCAAACGGAAGTGGACTCTCTCCGGGGTCAATTGAATCACCTGAGAGACTTGCTCCAATCCACGGAGGAGACCATGGATCAAGGTGTCCAAACCCAGGTCGTGTCCAAGTTGAATCAATGGACTCAGACGGAAGGGGATGAGGAGGAGGATGTGAGGATTTTGGAGATGGCCGAGATGGAAGTGACACGTCTCAAGGCCGAAGTGGATATTCTGACGAGGAAGGTCGCGGATCAGGCCATTGTCATTGAAGCCAAAGACAAGGTTTTGGAGGACTTCCGACTCATCAATATCTCTTCCTATCCTGGGGAGGATTCCAAATCCTTCTCCGAACTAGGGCATGTCAAAGACCTGGAGGAATCTTTGAATGTGAGAATTCTTTTACTAGACTTTCAACAATAGTTTTAGTTTCTTTTTGAGATATACAGACAGATAGAAACTGATTATTGTCAAGGTTAAGAGGCAAAAAGGGGTTGAACATTTTTGCTAATGCTTTGAGCACACAATAATAATGCTTTTAACAAATAATAACTCTTTTAACAATACATATGTACATACATATAATGCTTTTGAACAACATTAATTGCCTTGAGCAATGATCTTGACGTATAATTGGGTCTAATTAAATGCTTTACATTTTTTTTTAAATTCCCCTCAGATCTCTCGAGAAACCATCTGTAGTCTCCAGGATCGCCTGAAAGCCAAAGAGGAGAATGTGAATCAGTACCGGACACTCTTAGCGGACATTCGTAATGAGATGACGGCCGCGACGAACCGACACGTTCAGGAAATGCGAGCCTTGCAGCTCACCATTTATCAGCAGCAACAGGCGTTCACAAGGTGAGCCTTGGCCCTGGTTACAACATCCTTTCTTTGAAGCCGTTGCATCTAGTAGCTCTATTCCTTATCCACATATTACTTTTTTTTTTTTTCACTTCTTTAAAAGGTGGTGGAAGTAGGATGTACCACAATTTATGATTTGATATTACGTACTCAGTATATGTAACGAAGGAGGAGATGGTTATCGTGATAGGAGAATGCATTACATGTGCAAATGCATGTGTCTTTACAAATACAATTAAGAGATAGGATCCACAAGGCAGATGTTGAGGGCGGCGGAGTAGATGCTTGAGGAAATGCATTTTATGATGGCACTAATAAGGATTAAAGACGATGTAATTTCCCTCCCTCCTCTCTTTCTTTCTTTCTTTCTTTCTCTTTTGTTGATCCTCTACAGAATGAAATCCACTTTGAGTCAACCGGTAAAAGATACATTGAACATTGAGGGCACCATCAAAGATCAACTGACAAGGATTCATGAGTTGGAGGATGAAGTTTCGGAATTACAACATACATTGGGCAATGTGGCGTCACAGCTCACCTCCGCCAGGAGTGAGGCTCATCGTTGGCGATGCACGGCGGATGCAAGGCTCAAGGAGCTGGATTTGACACGCGAAGTGTAAAATAATTAATTATTTAAAAAAAATTAAATGTAACATTAATCGTTGGGGAAGTCTCCCGTATCGGTCATTTAAATCACCGGATGCTGTAAATTCCCATAAGCTCCCGTAATCCCGTGTTGAGATAATAAGAATGTGTTGTTGTTGTTATAATCTTATAAATGATTTTTAAAATGTTTAGACAAAATAATGAGAAATTGGAGGAATTAAGTCTTCTGCGGGAGAAGTTGAGGCATCACGAAGGGAAGATTGCGGAGTTGGAATCGGAAAATAATCGTCTGAGAAACACGAAAGATTCAATTGCGGATATTGTGAATGTGATTCGAAATGAACAGCAGGTAGATTTTTGGGGTGATTTAACCCTTTCCTAAATTCTTGGCTTTATGGACATGCAAAAAAGGAGAGATTTTTTTTTCGTGTTTGTGTAAAAGATAATGTAAAAAAAAATGTGCTATCTTTTTCCAGCAAGTGACGAGCGGGTTACAGAAAGCCACAACAAAGGAAATGAATGACCGTTTACAGGCCAAAGACAAGGAAATAGACGAATTACAAACGGCCAATAAGCAACTCCAGCAAAAGGTCTCTCTCCTCCAGGTTCGGGTGAGCAAGATGAATGCGGCGGGGAAGCATCTTGGCCACACGACGGAGATGGAGTCTCTGAAAGCCAAGTACATTGCGGCGGATGAAGAGAGGATGAAGCTGGAAGCTGAGCTTAGATCTTTAAATAAAGCACGAGACATTGAAGAAGAAAAGAAGCGAAAAGTAAAATTTTTTGTAATTATTGACGAGCTTACTATATAAAAAAAACAAAAGACAAAAAAAAACACAAATCAAAAACAAACCAAAAAAAAGAGTGTGATGTGTGTCTCTGTGTGACATGATAATAACTGTTGATAATCCCGTGTGCCAAAACTGACAAAAATCTCAACTATATTGAAGGCTTCCGAGTCCATGGCGAGGTGGGAAGAAGCGAAGAAATGGAAGAAAACTGTGGAAAAACTAGAGAGTCAAATAGAAAGTTTAAAGAAAGAGAATGAGAAACTGAGTCAAGCGAATAAAAACCTTCGTACTAACATTGCTAGGTTGGATAAAATGATCTTGGACTGTAAGAAATTACAACCGCCGGTCAAATCCATCTTGAAACAGGCGGATGAGTCCATGGAGGTGGATAAGCTCCGATTTGAGATTCAGGATCTCAATGAATTAGTGGAGAAAACCGAGTTTGAGGGTCGGGAGAAAGTCGCCACTTTGGAGATGGAAATCCGGTGTCTCAAGGAGAGAATCATTTCCCAAGAGAGACAATTAGCCGCTTATCAAGTGGCGCAAAAGGTATCTAGCAATAAATAATAATAATGATTTAATGATAGTAAATAATACCTAAGCAAAAGAGGATTTATATTAGAATCAAATTAAGTTTGGTTTAATTAACCAAAGTAATATTTTAAACGCCTATATACCTTTACCAAATGACATTAAAATAATTCCGCACGATTCTATAGGGCGATCCAAAACTAGTCTCCGAGATCGAGAAGCTTGCCAGTAAGGAGGAGGAATTGCAGAAGACGATTACGAGTCTGGAGGAGGATAATTTGCACCTCAAATTACAGTTAGAGCAACTCCGACTGGATACTCCCAGGCTTCGTGAGCGTGTTCAACAACTTCAACGGTAAATTTTCCCACGGTGTTGACCCACAAGGAAATTAATTACTTCATTATTTCCCTTTTCTCCACATTTCCTTGGCTTTAAAAAAAACATTTTTTTTTGCAAATCACAGGTTGGTTGAACTTCTCAAATCCGATAAGGCTGAAGCCATTTCAACTCGAGCCAGTAGTCATAAGTCTTTGTCGGAACTAGAAAGAACAATCACGGCCTTAAAGCAATTAATTGAAAAGATACAGGCAGAAAATAAACGCTTGAAGTCAAAGCCAAATAAGTCGGGAGGCAGTGCTTCCACTGAAAATTTAAGGGTAAACAAACTCAGCTGTAAACTTTTACATTTTTAATTTAAAAAATCCCCAACCCGATAGAATTTCAAAAAAAAAATGGCACGTTCCCGAAAACATGTCACTGTAGAGTCACTTTTTTTGAATTTGAAAAAATTCAATGTCAATTATAATTTGAAAAAAAAATTCCCGTTTAAAAGTTTCCCTTTTAATTTTTAATAATTCACCCGGACACTGTATTTGCCACTGTGAGGATGCCAATCGTTGGAGGGCGATTCGAAAGGCCAAAGCTTTTCGAAAGGATAAAGTGCAGCTTTGAAGGGGGAACTCGTGACGAGGCTTTCAAGTTGTAATTGATTAGGCATCCTATTTTCATGCCTTGCTTTATGGAATGTCCGGATCAAACATTGGAATTGATGGACGAATGAATTTTTTTTTTACCTTTTGTAATTTTCATTTAAAGGCAACGTTTGAATCTTTGATGGAAGAGAAGAAATCATTGATGGATCAGTTGGCCCTGCTGGAGGAGGAGAAGAAGAAATATCACAAATTGTACATCGAAGCCAGTTCAAATTTAGAGTCCATGGACATACGTTTGCAAGACGCCGAGCGTAGGGCCAAGAGCTCTGAAATGAAACTGAGGACGTTCCTCGGTAAAAAATTAATCCATAAAATAATTAATGCAATTAAATCCAAAGAGTAAACTTCGTAAAAAATATTATTTTTAAGCTCTTGTTTGAAATCTAAATATAGTAACCATTTGTAACCAAAAAAAATATGGGATTTCTGAACCAGCAGGTGAAGAACCAGATGATCAATCGGCATACCAGAGAATCAAAGCCTTAGAGGATGCTTTGGATAGGAAGAACAAATTGTTGGAAGATGCAAAACTAGCATTAAGACAAGCAGCCGGGAGTAAATAAGTCGTTCAAATTTTTTTTTCTTTTTTTTTCCAATTTTCATGGGTAGTAGTATACAAATCCATATTAAATACCCCATTGTATTTTATTATAATAATTCTCTCATAATATGTACAAAAAGTAACTTTTTGTAGTTTTTACCGTTTTCATATATGTATATATGTATAAATGTATATACTTTCTAAAAAAAGCAAAAATAATAACAATAAGAAAACCTCCTATCTCTTCGGTGATCCCGTACTTTTTTTTTCTCTCTCATCAAATTCACTTTCTTCAATACTTTTATCATACACTTTAAATTCCTCATTTATCAATCATTTCCCTTCTGTAGCACACATTTGATTTCTCCACATCTCCACACGACAAAAAAATATATATTTGTAAATTCTACTGAACACTATATTGTTGCTGGATGACATTAAAATATTGCGTAAAAAATGTCCCTCTTAAAGATCGGTAACAGTTTTTATGGATTTTGCCATAAGTAAAATTCGTAAGAAAATCAGGAAGGTAGGAAGCGTGCATGATAATAATATTAACAACAATTTTTTTGGGGGGATGGGGAAAAAATAAATTAATAACAATTGCCACGGGAGATTAATTCATACCGAAATTAGGGAACTTTTCAAAGGCCTGCATAACATTATCCAAAATACTCTGCAAATTGAAGTTACTCCCACTGGCATTGCTATCTCCGCCGTCTCCAGCGCTGTCTCCTCCGTAGCCTCCATAACCTCCAGGACTTGGATAGCCACCAGTTGCAACTGGGGCCATTGGACTTGGGTACCCACCTCCATTGTAGCCCCCATAACCACCAGAAGATGCCGGGTACCTAATTAGCCCATATGTTAAATCCTTATTTGTTTTTAAATTTAAAAAGTTGGGAAAAAAACAATAATAGCCACAAAAGATTTTCGTCCAATTTAATCCCTTAACGATCCATACTAATGACAATGACAGTCCATTACACCATGGACTTGGGAAGCCCGAAAAATTGCAGAAGAGTAAACAAACAAACAAAAAGACAAAAAGGACAACAACGACCGTCCCACTAACCCAGATTGATCCTGATGTTTCTTCACCAGAGGATACTTCCAAACTTTGAACCAAATCGCAAGCCAAATAGCGACGATCGCTATGGCCACTTTGAGCTGTACAATCGGGATGGCATATTCTTTGGTGTTCGTATTGCATTCACTCGCAACACAAGTCTATATGTATATGTGTATACACCCCCAAAAAATAGATGTATACAACCCCCCCAAAAAAATACGAACATACACATTATTATGAAAATTCAACAAAACAGACAATTACCATTGCAAATGTCCCCGAAATATTTATGAAGGCAACGTTTTGTTCTCCCTCTCCCAAGTACATATTAATAGAGACCAATACCAGAGTTAAAAATGGGTGAGGACTGTAAATGAATGAGGGGTGCATGGAGATGCTTGCAAAGGTTGGATATGATAAATATTACAAGTGTATTAACACATCCAACTGTATTTATTAGAATGACAAAAACTCCTATACTTAAGTTGGGGATGAGTACAGAGGAAGAAATTAAAGGAAGACTTCATTGTCAATGGCATTGTTGGTGAAAGGTTTTTTTTGTGGGGGAGAGAAATGGCAGGGGGTGAGGAGAAAGCTCTGGTATGTACGGTATATAAATGCTATGTTAATATGCTCCTATATGAAATTATAGGGAGATATATTTGTTCCGTTACCGGACAGTCTCTTCCTGTAGATCTCTTCGTTGCCGGCCCAGGAATGATGGAGTAATTGGCGGTGATTCCGGGGATGATATCCGTGGATCTGACGGGGATCCTCGTCCTAATCCTCTTCCTTCTTGGCCCCTTAGCAAATTCCAAAAATTTCGGGTCCCTTGCCCCAACTGTCTCCGTCGTCTTAGTGAATGTAGCGGAGGAGGATGTGGTGGAGGTGAATCCTTCCGTCCTCCCACGCACCTCAACACCCTCAGCATACTCAATGAGTTTGAGAATGAAGATCACTTGGGCTAAAGAGAATAGCCAACTAATAATTTTGGATGTCTTCATCCTTTTTTTGGGTGAAATGCTATTTTTGAGAATCCTCTCTCTCTCTCTCTCTCTCTTGTAACCTTTCACAAATCCGGATGACTTGACTTTGAGACAGATGAGCGGACACTGAGATAGAGATTTGGGAGCTAGGATCCATTTATACGGGGACAAGGAAGGTCTGTGAGAGTGGAGAAAGAGAGAGCTTCTCATCTGACTCCGTGGTGATACAGGTGTGAGGTGTGCATTCGCCGTTACAAATATAATCAATGAGTTCCAAAAAACAACAAGTTTACAAGGCAAAATTTACATAAATAAGTGAGGAGTTTTATTCAAGATTCATTAAATTCTTTAATGGCTTCCAAAACTTTTTTGGTAAGCTCTAAGAAATCAATATTTAATGCCCTACTACTCGGAGCACCGTACTGAGTTTGAGGGGGTCCGTACTGTGTTTGAGGGGGGCCGTACTGAGGGGCGGGAGCACCGTATTGCTCTGTAGGAACTCCGTACTGAGGTGTGGACTCACTGTATGGCAATTAAAAAAAAAGACAAAATAGAAAAGAGACATCAAAAATACAATATTGAGAGGAACTGATTTACATCTGGTGAAACGACAGACATTCACGTCAGTTTAACATGAACCAAGATGAACCAAATCCGTCCTCTTCCCACAAACTATGAACTTGAGAATAACCGTTTGTTTGCTCATTACTATTTACGATTTTTTTTTTTTGAGTTTTGCGTATTTATGACATGACGCTTCCATTTTTTTTACTACCCCAAAAAAAGAAAACGTTTTTGGATGCTTAATGCGGAATAGCCTGAGACACCATCCGTTGGTAGGGCCAGGAAGAGGTATTTATTAGGAAGAGATTTATTCGCATCTACTGCCAATGTGGCCTCAATGAAAAAGGCATCGTTTTTTTTAGGTGCGCGTGCATTTCCGTTTTTTGCTCATGGCCTCATGGATTTGAATCAAGTGAATTGATTGTTTGAAGTTTTGGATAATAATATGCTATTGTATGCATAGCTACATATCTTGTCTACATTTGTGCCTTGTGACTGCTTTGATTCCGTGGTTTATCGAATTTTTGGTGTCAAAACTCTGTTTTTAGATTAGAATACCTATAATTGTAGCTTTACCTAGTGAAATCAAATGGGACTGCATCTTCTCCGGATTCACTTTTCTTCTCATATGGTATCCTACGCCTCAAGGATAATTAGTAAAATATATACTTTGATCCTATTAAAATGACACTTTCGCCGTTTTGATTAGAAATTCTTACCAGGTGGAAAGATTAGTAAGGTGTGCAATTCTTGTGAAGTGTCCGTTCAAGTTCAATCGAAACAACTTTTGCACGAGATTTAGGACATTTACTAATGTTTCTACTTCAAAATCAAATAAAATTACTACTTTTGATTCGGTGCAAACCTTGCTTCAAATCAATATCTACGTAATAGTGAAAATCTTGTTTATTTTGATTGGGTGGAAAGAAACCAAGAAAGATGCAAAAGGGAATAAATACGAAGGTGAATTCAAATAGGAATTATTATAGGAATGCATAATAGTGAATTGGTATTAATGAAGCCATTTCACATTCAATGCTGGTAAGGAACTTAAAAGGAGGGATTTGTTTGGTGTTAATCTACTTCAGACTTGTCCAACTACATTTCATGATAAGAAACTTTCTACGGAAAAAGTATTTAGCCCTTTCACGGATGATGTTGGGAGCAAACCTGAGTACACGGATGAACAATGTAAGCACAAGAACAAATAAGTCTGGAAAATAAGTATGTTGTGACTCAGTTTGGTGGTTCAAAAGACAACGTCAATGTTCCAGCCAATTTGCAAAAAGCTTGACGAAAGCTAGATTACAACAAATGTGCTACGAAAAACCCTAAAGTATAAAGTTCCTTTTTGGCTAAAGCAGAATAAAAAATGGAGCAGTGGTTCCTTTCTATTGTTTTATGCAGACATGAATCTACCCATTGAAACGAAACTTCCCGGACACGGAATGACATCAGAGGCTGTTAATTAAAAGGTAAGTACAAGATTTGGATTCCTCTTACTGTGAGCTCCCCTTTTCCTGAAAACTTTTATAGATCCAAACAAAAATCTTCGCCCAAATGATACCAGCGGCGAGGGCAATAAGAACTTGGATGATGGGAAGGCCTGATATTGTCATGTTTGCATTGCAATCAATGCCCGAACAGGCCTGTATAGAAAAAAAAATACACATGGAGAGAAAAAATGGGAAACAAAACAAAGTAATATTTCAATAAGATCCAAAATTGCCCTACGTAAAATCCATCAAATTACGGATTACGTATTATCAATCCCATTAAAATGCCTACGATTACAAATGTTCCGGGTGACCAGATTAGAATAAACTCCGGGAAAGAAATAATTTTCGGTTTAAAAAAAAAAAAACAGAGTACGTAGGAACTTACTGGACAATTTCTTTGTGAGGCTTCCTCCTTCTCCGTGGCTCCATCGGAAATTTGCACATCCGTGGAATTGTTCTGCAAGTTGATCTCTTTGGCAAACACGGTGGAGGAGAGACACAAGTAACACAAAATAAAAAAAGGAAACATTTTTGAACTTTTTATTTTATTCTATTATTTTTTTGACGTTGACGGTGTAAAAATGAAACGACGAATGAAATATAAACGACAAGTGTCCACGAACTTAACCCTTCGGAGCCGGAGAGAGAAATTAGTATGAAAATGAGCTATTAAATTAAAGCAGAGTACCCAGCGACGGAAAAAAAAGCACCAGAAATTACAACGAGAGAACGTCGATGAACTCGGGACAATTTATTAACATTTTTAATGGTTGTAACATTCAAATTTTACCCTACTCTACTTGCTACGAGATTGAAAACCGTTATTATGTACGAAGGAAGTCAAAATATTATATCTATTTATTTAAAAAAAAAAAAAAAGACTCTACACCTACACGCTACGAAATGCAGGACACAAAGATATAAATTATGTATAGTCTATAATAAAGTAAAATAATTTTTTTTTTCATGTATCTTTAACAAAGATTTTCTCCCTCTCTATGTACATCCACTATATTTTTTTCTCCTTTCGTTTCCTTTTAACAACAATCACAATGTTCTTCCTCTGACATCACAGAAGCATTCTCTGAGGCTTCTGTGGGTGGTAAAGCCGTGAGACTGGCACCGTCATCCATGTGCTCCTCATCCATGCTGGCCCTAAAAAACGATTTAAAAAAAAATGTGTTACAAATTATTAGTACATTTTTTACCACTTTATCATCTCCAGAATGAATCACACAGGAAAGGCAAATCTTTTCTTTTTTGGAAAAGAAAACCCCAAACCAACGTGCGGCGAAACAATATTTAAATGGAGAACTGAAAGGGATTCTAATGTTAATTTTTTAAAATTATTTTATTTTTATTCCTATACCCCATCATCTTGGACTTCTGTACTAAACTCATCCAGTCCAAAGGTGGGCAAACGTTGACGGCGAAAGGGGTGAGGAGAGGTGTAGGTGCTAAAAACGGCTTGGGAGTCATCTCCTCACAATCTGTCACATTCAATTGCTCCAAATGAGTCTCACTAATTCGACTGGCATCGAATTTCAAATGGAGGGGAATCGGCCCCATTTTTTCTGCCACGGAATACAGGACACTCGCCGTCCAGAAGTGAGGGATCCGTGGGTACAACTTCCCCACGTCATTCGGGAGGTGAAAGCCCAACTTGTGAAGGAGGAGAATCACGGAGGGAGATCGGAGAGCTTTCTCTTCACATTTTGTCCAGGGCACGATCGGTACTGATTGACCCAACTCTGTAAATTTCCCCAAATTAAAAAGGTTACAAAATTTATCCATAACACAACCCAATCCCGCTCAATTAGGATTAAGCTTAACTATATATAGAATGATTTTCTCCATGAAAACCCATTTTGGTGCACGTTCAAAAGGCACTCACTAGAAAAGAAAGATGCTATTGGCTCAACAGGGGCTTCCGCTTCTGAGCCTTCTTCCATAAGTAGGCGGGCATAGCAGACTTCCAGGACTTGCTCTTGTATCCAGTGAATATCAGGGATTTCATTCCGTCCTGGACAAGTCATGTCACCTTCCATGGATTCCCCCGAGGAGCAGTTTGGGGCGATGTGCGTGACCTCGATCACGGCACTGATGTAGCTAAATTGTAAGGGATCCCTAATGGAGCCATCATTACTACTTCTGTCCGTGGATGAGTCCATGCGTTCGTGAGCGAGAAACTGGAGGAATTGATTGTAGCCAATAATCCTTTGTTGAAGCAGCTGATGAATCACCTGGGAAGATATGGAAGAAATTCTGCGTTAAGACTTATATTTTTAATGGAATAACTTCTTAATAATACGGTCTTTTATTGTAAGGGAAAGAAGGGTCAACGTAGAAAAACTTACGGATTCCCGGGTTTTGATTTCCGAAGGTTTGTATGCTTCCAGAATTGTGCCGATGGGATCGTTGGTCTTGGCTCCACTACAGTACAGCCAATACAATCTCTCGATTTCTTCTTTTGTGAATCTAGGAAAAAATATGTACTTTCTTTGTAACTAAGCTCGAATTATGATGGTGGACCCATGGTCAAAGAGCACCATTTCTATTAATGGGAATAATTAGGAAACAAATAAAATGAAAGTCGCACCCAGTCTCTCGAGACATGTTCGACGTGGCGGATTTGAACAATTTCCGTCTCTCCGACGTCGATGATTTGACGAACCTCTGAATTATGTATTCCATCAAGTCGGCCCAATCCTGGGGATAAATGACAAATTATTAAACAAATTGAAGGAACTCATTAGGAACCTATAATTACCGGGAATTATTTAATTATGAATTCAACCCACGGTGTACAGTGGTGAAAGTAACGTGTAAAATTTAAAAAAAAAAAAAAACTTACGTCTCTAATCTCATATTCCAACCCCCAAATTTTGGCAAAAGTCCTGAGTATCAGTGGTTGGTACAGAGATTCCGGGCTGTTGAGATCCCCGGCCACGTGGTGCATCATGGTGAAGATGCAGTCATTGATGACTTCCCCATTCTTATCGAAATCCTCCAGGAGATTCCCGTACCGTTGCATGATGATGGGGGCGGAGAATTCCCGGACAAAATCCGACATCTGGTAATTCCCTTGGTACGACGAACTATTCATGATTCTCTCCAGGAGGATGAGAAGGGCGTGATTTGTGGTGATAAGATCTTGCAAGTACTGCTTTGACTGCCTCCCCGGCTTGAAGACTCGGAGGAGGAGAAGGAAGAGATATCTCAATTCCTTAATTTCTATTATTTGATCTGTTACAATAAAGGGAATAAAGCCTTTAATAGGAAGCAAATATAAGCATCGCAAATCACAAGGATAATAACAGAATAATTTTCCAGGACAAAAAAAATCATGCTCATCCTCCACTCACTCTGTAAAGTCTCAATGTACCCAGAATCCTCCTGGGGCATCTTACTATACACGACCACGGCCTGGATGAACTCCTTAATGGAGGTGACGATCAAGTGCATTCGACGGAGATGAGGCTTGAGATTATCCTTGGAAATGGCCAAATCCTCACTCATGACCATCCCTTCGTAGGTGAGGTAGGAGATGGTCTTGAGACTCAGTACAGATTTCAGGATATCCAAATCCAGCTCCAGCTGCGTGGCAAATTTGAGGAAAAAAGTGATGAGCCAGAGGAAGTGAGATTTATCCATGGTCACGGGTGGATTCTTGGATAATTCCTCCTGGAGAAGACAGACCAAGGAGCTGTAGCCATGGAGGAGGAAATGAACGGTAAATTCCCGTAAGACATTGGAGATGTCATCGTCCGTGGGATGATCTTGTTGCTTCAGCGTTGACCTTCAATGGTGCCAAAAGAAGAAATATGTGTCACATTTTGAGGAAGAATTTCTTTTTTTTTAAATGCTTATTACTCATTCAATTTCGGACATTTACCACACATTAGGGTAGGTACAAAAAAAAAAACGGCTCCATTAGTGGACACAAATTTGTACTTTAGGGACTTGGTGAACAAATCTTTGTTTCCTCTATCCACACGTGATGGAGAGGTTTTTGACGCAGATTGTTAGAATAAATGTAGCACTCATCGGGAGCAACGTGTGCTACAGTAATTATTTGTAAGACACTGTTATGATGTGGCAGAGACCATAATAATAATAACCATACATGTCTCAAAGAGAGAGAGAGAGAGAGAGAGAGAGAAAACAAAATAGGAGAAGAAGGTATCTCGAGACAAATATGACCATGTGTATAAAAATGCCCCCTTTCCCCTTTGCTTTCCCCACACATACCAAGAGTGCTTAGTAATATCATTGTTTTTTGCTTGTTGACTTCCTTCGACAAAAATAGGTACTACTCACGAACATCTTCATCATGTTCTCCTTCCACGTACATATGTGCTTCACAACACATTGTTTATTGTAATTCAACATGATATTTTATGCAAGTTCCACTTCTCTACCACGACAATATTTTTTTTCCCCCAGAAAAAATACATGCATACAACCATGAATGAATGGAAGGGAAAATAGAAATGAAAGTTTTTGTGCCTTTTGTAAATTTTGTTGGTCTCCTACCTTTTGATTTTTTTGTGCAATTTTTTCTTATGTTGCTCCTGAGATGTCGGAGTTTTCCAAATGACTTTGGGTAGACGATTGTTCTCTTCCTCGTTGCTAGATGTTGAATCTTGGATCTTATTCCCATGTATGTCCTCCTGCTGCAAAGGCAAAAATAAAGGGAAACAATTATTAACCTTCATTGATAGTTAAAAAAGATTCCTGAGCACTACAAGATGTGTATTTAATTTTATTATTTTTAAAACTGTGGATTTCACACCAACTATTTTGGTGTTAATTACACCAGACAGAGAAACCGACTCACCATTAAGTCATTGGAATAGCTCACACTCATCGATTCATTGACAGAGACGCCCGAGTCCATGTCCATGGATTTCATGTTCTTGGAATTTTTCCAACTTTTAGGGGGTTGTGAGGGTGGGGGTAAATTCACTTCCGGGGAAGCCTCCTGCTTCACCCCCGTGTCCGAGGAGTCCGAGGTGGGGTCGGAGGTGGCCATGGGGGATGTGTTAAGACCCTGAGGGGACGTGTTCGACTCATTATCCTCAGAACTCTCACTCAAAGAGTTCTCCAGCCATTGAGAGAGCAACTTCTGGAGGGAGGTCACGTGCTGATCTTTGTAAATGAGGGAGATGAGCTGTACCATACTCACACCCCAACGACGCTTTTGCTCGCAGGTCATGAGGTGCAGGAGGATCTTGTCCACGTTCTGAGCGAAGAGGTTCCATACCAATTGATTGTGAATCTGTTTCTCCACGTCGGAGATGTGCAGGAGATTCCGGAGGAGCACCAGTGCATCTGCGACCTCTTGACATTCTTCCGGTGACAGTAGAATCTGCAACACAAAGATTGGGGGCAAGGTCCTTCAAAAAATCTATCTTAAGCTTCTCTCTCTACACTAATTTTTAATGCCCTGATAAGTGCCAGTAATTCTCAAATTTTTGTTATTTACCAAAATTTCTATTTTAATTGAAATACAAATTTTAAGTTCAATTAAAATACAAAAGTAATTTTGGTAAATTATTCACTTTCCTTCCAGCAATCCCGGAGTGCATAATACTTTGCTTTGATACATGAGAATGCATCAAGGGAAAGGGTTATTTTTTTTTGCAGGATTAATACAATATTTGTACAGCATATACACGAACATATGCTTTTTCCCGGATGATTTGCTCGTGTCATCATCCGTTTAGTATCAATATAATAAAACATTGCTGACAGGAGTTTCATTACTGCTGTAAAAAAAAAAAAAAGCATCAGGCCTGATGCAGATCGCACTGTACTAAAAAGAATTATGCCTTGACACACTTTCTATAAAATGCATGATATTCAGTTGAAGCTACTTCCTTATTGCCATTCATGCCTCTTCTGCCACCTACGCGGTCCCCACATTAAGCTTCCGTTAAATCCCTTTCCATTTAACGCTCGTGTTAAACCTCTAATGTGCCTGTGAATAAGCGTGGTAATAATTTTTCCTGTTTGCCTTCTTACGTTGTCGAGTTATAATTCGTATACATTCGGGAAATAATGTCCTTTAAAGCCAGAATCATCCCCATCCCCTTGGTAGTAATTAGTAATAGTCAAAATTGTTAAGCAGTTATAGCTTGGGACAATGCTTAGAATTGACAGTAAGGCTTGGTGTCCAGTTTATAAAAGTTATTATTAAACATTAAAGCAGAAAAGGGACAGAAAATAACCAAGTTTTGACACCATTGCTATGATGACACAGATATTGGTCATAATTGTTTTTAACGGCACAATAGCTCATTGTTGGTAATCCCGGCAAGTAATTATGACGTCTGGTCGTCTGATGGATTGTTACCAAAACTCATTTTGCTTCTTCGTCGTTCTCGGGGGACTACAAAAGAGAGTTACGTATGATTGGATTACGACACAATGGAATTTTTTGGGTGGAACTAGTTGGAATGTGATTTACGTCAATATACATATTATGTATATGAAAGACATGAAGCGTTTATAAACACTATTATCATGCAAACATGCATTGACGGGGATGTTCAGGCGCAACACGTACTTTGGTCGTTGCTCTGCCTGGTGATTTTTTTCCCCGTGAATTTTGAGCAGTTGATTGGAGTCGCAGTAGAGGAAGCGCAACGACCACTAAGGCCATAGATCTGAGGTTTAATTTGATCCTCAACAAGCTCTTTCTCTCACCGCACTTGGCTTTCTTTCTCCAATGGAGAAAGTCAACAACACATGTTGCTCTAGTTCATTTCAAATCTTGGTCGTTTACCTTCCAGTCCATGACTGAATCGCATGATTACAAACTAGGCTGGGTTCACATGGTTCAAAACTGAGTTTTTCTGAGAAATTCTAGTACTTCAGAGGTTTCATTGGGTCAGATTAAAAAAACGTTAATCTTATTTTCACGAGGTAAGAATTATAATTTAGGGATTAATTATTTGGAATTATTTTCATAATATTTTCAAAAAAATCTAAAAGAAGGCCTTTACTCCGTTTTTGGTTTTCATTACAAGTCTCTTTTTTTTTTTACCTCGATACGTGCGTAGAATCGTCGTATGCATGACATAATGTACTGATACATTTTGATTATGACAGATAAATGTTAATTAATAGGTGTGAGCTTACGCTTACCTTGTCCGTTATGTGTTTCAACCGACCCAGAATGACTTCAGTTGCCTTAAACTTGGAGAATTCTTCCTTCACCAGTCGAAGGAGGAGCTCAACTTCCACCGAGATGTGACTGCCCTCATCGGATTCGGCGAAATCCGAGTTAAGTAAACATTCCACGGGGAGGGTGATGAGACTGAGGAGTTTGATGATTTTCGGGAGAAGTCTCGGAGCTTCCACTCCCGCCCGAAGGAGCAAGGGAATGATATCTTTACTCACGACCTGAGTCGTACTCAAATTCCTTCTGGTTCGACAGTAATGGCCATCATTCTCTAATTTGCTAATGAGATCAGCCAGTCCAGCTGTCAAACAAAAAACAAAAACATCGTACATAAGTAAATTAAAGAGTATAATGTTTACTCATGTGTGCAAGGAAAGAAAACATGTGCAAGAACGGCAAAAAAAAAAAAAAATCCATGTGTACACGCATTTCTACTCAAATAACAAGTGAAGAAGAAACACATTGCTCATCCATGCAATCACCCTTGAATAACAGGTATTTAATTACACTTTGATAAAAGGAAGACATTTGTTTGGACTGCCTGGGATTGTCTTCTATGTTATATGTATATTACGTCCGTCTAATGAAAAAAGACCCCGGGTGGTGCTGACTTGGCGGTTGTTGAAGGGGAGAGAGACAGGGAGAATTGACAGTAGTAGTAACAGTAGGAGAGAATGAAAGGAGGTGAAGGTATTATAATGCCCGGGAAAGAGGACGACCACGCGCCGGGGAAAGTGAAAGTAGTAGCAGTAGTATTAAGTCCCAGATATCGTGTCACCCAGTCTCATTATGACTACACGTAATGTTGGTTTTTATACCATATAACTATATACATAAACGTAAGTTACATATCAACCCTTTGAAATCTATTCCTCGAAATACAATTACTATTGCACTTTATACATTTTGTATTTAATAAAGACGTATGTACATATATATTGTTAGGTTTTCAATTCTCGCATTGAATCATGCTTTCTTCGTGCACTCCGAAGCCTTGAGCTACCAAAGTGCATATTAACTCGCACGGTATCAATAATGCCATCAATACATAATTTTGTCTTGACGCCAATTTCGTTCAGATTGCTGATGGAGAGAAAGGAGAAATGATGTATGGATAGGTACACATGTATTATGTCATTACGTAATGAAAATTAAAAGAAAACAGGGTGGATATGTTATTTTTTTTTACATAAAAAATGGCTTGTACTTACTTTCACAGGTCTTCTTAATACAGTAGTTCCCATCGGCGTCCGAGACGCCCAGGAGAGAGAAAGTCTCATGGACCGTCCAGGGATTCAATATTATCCACGGTGTATCCATAGGATCCTATGGAGACAAAGAGAAAAGGGTGATTTTAGCTAATTGACACTACCATCCCAAGAGTCTCTTTCTTGCATTTGTTAGTCAACGTGGTGCATTAGTACACAATTTACAGGGCAATCACAGAGAAACAAATGCCAGCCTGAACTACAATGACATGACCTTACTACGTGGTAGTGGTGTTAGTTTAGTAGTAGTTAGTATATATTTATATGCTATATACTAATAATTTAAGAAGCCCAATATAATTTAAGCCCATTCTTCCTTCATTTTGTCTTTGTATACTGTGGATAATAATCTTGTATACGCGTATATACTTGCTATACATAAAGCGGTACTGTTTTAGTTCACGTTCTTTTTTGGAATTGTAAGCCCGAGACATGCAAAATCGTGCAGCATAATACAAAAGCAAGATGATTCAAAATGTGTGTGGGTTAGGAATTTAATAATACGTTTGGCTAAACCAACTGAGCATTTATGTATACATAGAAATTATTAGTTCATTCTCATTACTGCCACCAAAAGTCGGAAATCCTCCACAAAAAAATTGACGTTTGTAAAAGTAAATATTCGCTGATGTAAAAATACTTTTCTTTTGTTTTAAAATTCAAAAAATGTTCCAGTACGGTTCATTTCAAATGAAATGTCAAAAATTTTGATTGATGAGGGCAGCTCCACTTACTTTTAACTGCTTCCGCTGAGCGTAGCCCTCGTAAAACGCGAGGACAGTGTCCCTTCTGCATGGCATTTTTCCGGTTTAAAAAGATGTGTCCTGCGTTTTAGTTCAAATAACATATATAGGCCGGTGTTTTTTTAAACCGGGTTTGGTATACACATGCAAACGCACCCACATCTTCTCATACACCGATACAAACTGGCATCCTTCTTCTTCCTGTGTAATATTATACCCCTTTTTGAGAATTCCTGCGAATTCTCCCCAAATATGAATACCAACAAGAGAAAAAAGTCGTAAAATCCATACTGTATGGAATCACTGGAGCATCTTTAATATAGAAACCAATCCCATATACATATATATATTGTAATGTGGCTTTCATCAAACAAATTTTCGGGGAATTACTCAATTGCTGTCAATAGTTATGCGATGAATGTGCGCATTTACATTTGATTTCTACAAGTGAATAATTTAATATGATTATTACTGTATGGAAGTATGTGCGAGTTCACACTACTAATTACTATAGGTATACATACATATACATCTATCACGTTTTGTAACACGTCACGTTACGTCACACTTGGAGAGAGATCTCCGTAACATTCCCGCGTGAATACACTAATGGATAGCATTAATTATTACATGAACAAAATGCAAGTAGATATGGACGCCAGCTATTAGACGTAGAGGTGAGTCCATTTTTTTGTAGAATTGCCTCTCATTTATGTATTTAAATATTCCTAAAAATTAATATTTTCTTAACGTTATGCCTCAATGCTTTTTCCCCCTATCAAAGTCCTTTTGCTAATTATGTACTATTAACTAACGCAATATTCAAAGAAAGTGCAGGATTTCCACAAGCTAGTAAATAGACAGGTAAGCTGTTGTTTGACCTGCTGACCAGCCATGAAATCGGGAAGGGTCTAATAGCTAATGGTGTATGTCTTCGAATTATATTGATCATATTACCTGGTCCTCGGGAAATTAATATCCAATGACGCACAAGGCAAATTGTTTTTAGCTACCTACTTTTCCTATGGACAACATAATTTTATAAATGTCTCTAAATTCAATGTCACTCGTTAATAATAATTATTTAATGAAGATTGCAGTTTTAATTTCCATTAATTTTTTCTTCAATTAAAAATAAAATCCGCAAACAGATATAATATGGCGAAACAGGGGAAACAATAAACTCCGGGGCACTACACACGCCCGTTCAATGTTCAGAGAATGAGAGAAAAAAATGAGCTAAGTCTTTACATTTTCGCACAATATTTCTAGACAATTAGGGATGAATAAAAAAAAATTAATTATGGTAATAACACAGGGTCAGAACATCTAGAGAGAGCACATTAAACTGACTAAACACTAATCACACAAACACCACAACGTTTCGCCATGATATTATTATTGTTATTCCTTGGAACCGTATTACACACCAAGTTTGGATGGCACTTGAAAACAATGGGATTTAAAAAATAAAATTAATTCCGGGGTCTCCGTAAGCAAATATTGTTTGATGTCAGCAAGAGACGCTTCACGACTCCCTCAGATTTACTCTATTTCATAAACAGAGAATTTGCCAGTGATTTACGTCGGTGTCAAAAGCGTATAATAGCCCTGATCAACTCCCATTTACATCATCGTGGTATCTACCCCGAGAGGTTGACTACTTGCCATTTTATGTTGTGGGTGTATGTCTTATATACATAGTTTCAAAACGGTTTAAGCCCATTTCGAAAATTCTCAGAAGAGGTAAGTAAAATCCAGCGGAAAGTAATTCCTTCGTAATGTATTCTAATGGAGAAAAGTGATTCCTTCATAAAGTATTCTAACTTTCTAACAGTAAATGAATGATTGATGATGATGAATGATTCATTCATAATGAATTCTCATGGAGACAATAATTTTTGGATTTTCTTTTAAATAGGTATATCCTTCAACCTGTGAACCCACAAAAACGTACGGAAAAGAGTACAAAGTCTCCCGTGGAATACATTTGAATGAATTAATCTCCATTGTCAAAAAGGACTTGAACCGTGTTGAAACCACGCGTTGTGTATTATATTTGTACATATAGTATCAACTTTACAATGCAGGGGAAGTCCTTATGCATAACCACGTAATTCAAGGAGACTGAGGGAAAGAGCTAAATGCCTTTGAGTATTAATATATAACGTAGATTTCCCCCAGAGAAGGCACAAGAACATCGGTAGCGACCCACATTGTAATACGGCTATAGTCACGTTTGTATGCACGGAAACATGTGCTGAGCCGTATTGATTCCGCTGGTCACGTTGCATGTCCCGTGAGTAAGGGGTTAAAGAGAGAAATAGAGAGAGAGAGAGAGATCCAGATTCAGATGTATGGGAAAGAGAATTATTACGTTCTGGTACTCATATATACAATTTTTTCCCTTTTATTATGATACATAAAGAACTTCCTTTTCATTCAATTCTTTAAAGACTTCTGTAATATTATTATGTGTATATGATCACCCTCTACCTTCCTCTCCCCAGGTGCGCATTAGACACGCTAATTAATAAGAATCTTCTTCCTAGTATTTTGTCACTTTTCTCCCAATAATTTGTTTGTAGTACTACTTGGATTCTGCGGTATTGCCCATGTAAACACGACTGTCTGCCTAATACGTATTGTTTGCTTTCTTAATAGCGGGCTGTCAGCCATTTTCGGTCCTCAAATTACAAATGCTATGCAAAAAAAAAAAAAAAAATGAAATGCCAGAGATGCAAAAAAAAGTCTTCCACTTTTTTGACATTACCTACGAAAATCAACTTCAGTTGACACGATCAAAAAACACCCGACTCCAGCATGAGCATGTTTACAGTAATTATGACTTTATGAACGCTCATCACGTTCCCAGACACATATCCGACCAACTCCTAGAGGACTTGAAAGAGATACTTGGTAGCAAATGCGAAATATGAAGGTGATTTGTTTTTGGTGGTAATATGAAATACGGGGTTTAGCAACAGAAAAAATTTCCATGAAACTACGTCGTTTCCACCATGAGAGGAATTACATTTTCAGATTTTCATGACAATACGAAAAATATACTACTACATAAAATATAATATATATGTATATATATAAAATACAAAAATATTAACGTACCTTGTTCAAAAGACGAGAAGGAGATTAGCCCATTTTCCTTTGTTATCCAACAATAAAAATATTTTGATGTCCAGAAGAGCTTGCCGATTTTTGGATTTACCACCTGTTTTATGGGGAATTTTATGGATATTTGATTTTGAAGGTGCAAACGTTTTATGGTATATGAAGCTTTTTTTTTTTGAAGGATGATTATGTGGATACGAGAAGGGAGAGATTTCCAGAGAAGAAAATTTCACCAAGATATAATGAATAGAATGCACCGTGAAAAGGTAATATGTTACAAGCACTGCTCTTACACCACGACTAAAGGCAAACAAGACTTTCCGGGCTTCCCCAGGCGGGTGAAATAGACGGAGACGCGGATTGGCACGAGGCTTTCTGCGTGAGTCTGTCTTTCCCTCTCTCTCTCTCTCTCTCTTTCTCTCTCTCTCTCTCTTTCTCTCTCTCTGCCTTTCTTTCTGTGTACCTCACCATGGACCTTTTTCTTTTCGATAATTCTCTTTCATACTCTCTTACCTTCCTAACTGACATCGACTAAATGACAACACTCTCCATCGTATTATCCAAGCACGCCAACATAACTCGATCGTTGCCCTCACATTTAGAGGAATAACATTTGTTGGTTGTCATGTAACAAGACGACCCTTGAAAAACTTGGTCACCCAGATTCTCTCTTGAACTGGGATCATTTCAAATCTAAGGTTAACTCCCATTCACAATGAGCAAAATGAATGAATGAATTAAAATGAGCAAAATTTATAAATGGGATCAATCCTGAAGCATTTGGATTTTTTTGAGCATTTATTTACAATTTAACATTTAATTAGCATATAAATAAAGATCTATCTCGTATTATGGTGAATGATTGACGCCTCAGTCGGAGAACTCCATGAGTATACATATTTATACCAGTGGCAGCATTATTTTGTGACTTTTTCCTTTGCATAAAAAAGAATTCAAACAATGTACTTAACCGTAGAAAGATATTGGTTAATAATGCTCACCTTCTACCTTTGAAGAAAGCAGCCACTGTCTTCCGGTGTTCTGTAAGCCTAATAAACCTGCTGTGTATGACGCATTGGTATTGGGAGTAAAGGGAAAGGGTTAAAGCACGTTTTCGCCCTTGCTTTGCCAGTTTTCCTTTGGCCCTTGTGTAACAACTTTTTACTATTTCCCAGCTCACATGTTGAGTCTCATGCCGGTAGCGGCATTCATACATGTCACATACACGCGCTGAGTGCATTAGACGGATGAGAGCTGTAACTGAAGGCTCAATTTCACGGCTTGTATAACTGAAAATAATGTGTGTAACTTTGACTTGGGTTGTAAACAGGTGAGGGGAAACATAGAATTACATCCTTGTAATAATCATATCGTGACTTTACCAAATACCTCTGCTATCCTACGGAATAAGTTAAAAGACAAAGCGTGAGCTCCTCATAAGTCACATGTCATATTTTAGGTTATCATGTACATACGTTGATATAAATTGAGTTTACAATTTCTCTAGTAGAGATAAGGTGTCACCTTTTTTTTTTTGTGTAGACACAAAATGTCAAGTTCCTGGAAAAACGTAATTACTAATGGAAACTGCCAGGAAAGGTAGAAAGCACGTGCCTTTCCCACACCCTTCTTTCATTCCCGCAGAATCCCGATAAGTATACATAACAATTGCCGTAACGCAGACGGAAAAAGTTGTGTAAGTGCAATTTTATCCCCAGAGAGTGATTTCAATGTGGAAAGGCCTGGCTCTCTCCACTACCAGACGACATAATCAATTACGGCGTAGTTGGTGTTATATAATTAAAAAAAAAATTGACACTTCTTTTGTAAAATTGTAGAATGGTCGGCAATATTTTCAAAAGGACGTGACTTTTGAGATTCAGATCTCTCCCATGTCTTTACTAGGCATCTTGATCATTCCTCTTGTGAATGGATTCCGCCCGATGACGTCCAACCACGTCATATGCTCCATGGCATGTTAAGAGTCAACGATGGTTCCAGAAGAAAGATGGGCCTGGACAAGATCATTAGTGATAGCCTTATAATTTCCTCTGCTTAGTACATAATCCGTAGAACCCACAAGGCTTTCACATGGCAACGGGGCTACTAACGTAAGTGGTGAGGGATGAGATTTGTGGCTAAAAATAGTGCTTTAAGTAGACTGATGTAAGATTGTTGATTCCTTATTTTTTCACCGTGTATGTACATCCACATTATAACGATGCTCACTACATTTGATACAGGGAATTATGATGACGAAAATGACGCCCACAAGGTAGTATATATACGCGAGAAGTCGTTGACTACCATGCCGGGGATCTTGGGGAAGCTATTTTTGAAGAGGAGTTTGTGAGGAATTAAGAGGTTAGATTCAAAGGCCCAGTGATCAACCAACCGAGATGTTTCCAGGGAGTTTATGTGTAATAATGCATTATGTGTTCGTAGGAAGGTGTATATAACCGAGGTGGTCGAAGCCTTTTTTTTTTTGCGAAATTACATGAAAAGGACAGCTCACGTTGTTTGCCTGGCGACTTATGATGCCGTGGACTGTCATTGGCCCTTCGGATGAACATGTGAAAAGGTATGTAATACGTATTTATATATTATATACGTATATGTAGAGTAAGTTGAACTACGCATTCGAGTGGATATCCTCGGCTTGCTTCTTCCTCATTCTCCAGACATCCTCCTTCTCAACGTGACTGGAAATTGGCAGCCTTTCCATGGAAACCTTTATACATGCATGTACATATGTGCTCTTTTATGTTACATGGCTTTCTCTCCCCTTATATCTGTATTCTGGGTCGAAAATAACACCATACATTACATTGTGAATTGTTGGGAAAGTCAACAACATGGATGATTTGCAGGGGTCTTGAATTTACTGGATATTTTTCAGTTTGCTCTCGTTAAAAGGCCACATTCTTGTGGTACTGGAGAAGGCCGAGGGGTTACGAAACCGTAAAAATAACGATCTTTTTCTGCCATATCCTGTTTATTTTGGATTATGCTGAATTTATCCCCTTATACGTAATAAGGGTATAGGTTTACGTGTTTATTCATATGCGTATTTTTTTTTACCTGGGTTCCTGCAAGGGATGTTACTTATCTGACAACATTCTTTTGTCACCATAGTTGTTTCACTGGTTTTTTTTTTTGTAAACTCCGTCATGTTAATGATATGCTGGAAGAGGACGTCCTACACAAAATAACCGATAATAATAAAATATGCTGTTTCCCTTGGTGTCTATACTATTGTTATTGATCTAGAAATTCTGAGCATGCCGGAAAATAACATTCATTAAAGGTGTTACCCGGACAAAATGAGTGGGTTTTGCCCAAATTACTTACGTCATTATAGCATAAGCACCTTCCGCCGTCGGATTCTCTTTTGATGAAGTGACGAAAATAGATGTGACGAGCTGCTGGAATTTGTTCAAAAGATTTTCGTGGCAAAAGGAAAGGGGATATACTTGGTATCTCCAACATTTCGTGGGTATTTTGCAAACACTGTCTATTTGTATGTGCTCGCACTGGAGTATTACTGGAAGACATCGTATTCTGTTATTGTTATAAACCCCTTGGAAACTATAGACTGACATAATTTTAATGATTCAACTATATTTTGTCATATTTTTGGCCTTATCCCATGGTTTGGAATATTTTTTATGTAGATGATGCAACCAATTTTGTTCACTTTCCAACGTGCCACATTTCCCGGTGTCCATGCATATCCATGAATTTACTCCGTATTTATCCCGGTGCGGTAGGCTACACTAATAATTTTAGGATACCCACGCTGGGAATGCTAATTAAGCATTGTGTTTACGGATGACGTCTTACGTGACACTCGACACGGCTGTCAACAAATGGGTACAAATTGATAATTAAATAGCAGTACTAAGAAGAACATTGCACTGAAGCCATTGACGGTGTATGAAGGAAAGTTTATTCCTTACATTGTATATTATAATTGTACATTATATAGGTATAAATACATTCCCTACACATTTGTATGTATGTCCGTATATAAACCATAAAGCCGGATGCCATATCATTCCATTGGCGTCACTTTTGTCACAAAACATCCCATGAAGACGAGCGTTTGGAACGCACAAGTATGTTCCAATTAGTATATTGGGACCAGAAGAAATATGCATGGTTGCAGCGAAAATAGCAGCGAATACCACACAATCGCAAGAAGGTGACATACAAATGTATTATTGTGAAATGAACTGATTCCTTTGATGATGTATCTACGAAAATGCTTGGTATATAAATGGAAATTTAATAGTATAAATGGCCGTACGTCATATTTACGAGGCACGTTATTTGCCACAGTTTTCCTTAATTACAAATTACAACCACAGTGATTCAGTTTTTTAACCTGGGAAAAAATACATCATTGGTTTTTGTACGTAATAATATTTTACGTCCACTTCTTAAAATTCTGTGAGAATTTCAAGACGTTCAGAAGTTATTGAAATAATAATACTACAGAAAGTATCAATGGGAATGCGTACACTCATCCAGCTCAAAAAGGCAAATACAGAGATGAGCTTAAGAACTTTGCAACAATCTTATGCAATTATGCGTAAGATAAGACCGGTCAATTTTTTGTAAGTGCTCTCAAATAATTTATTCGCATGTTCTGGAATTGCGCTGATTAATACGCATTTAACTCCCTGATGTGTAAATAATATTTTTTTTTTAAATTTTGCACTCGGCGGGAACATTGTTGGCAACAATCCATAATTAAATTACCATTTACCATGTAATACATTTACCGGATTTACCACATTACCACTCAAAAAATTTCCTGGACCAGTTTCTTAGTAGTCTTGTTCATATCTTTTAGCACCGTGCTTCCCTCTCATACATATAAACTATTCTGTTAGTCCTTACCAATCACCCCCACAACAATCGTGGGCAAAACGAAGTCATTTATTTATTTCCTTTCACAGTATAATAGAACCCGCCACCGCAACATGAGATGAAAAATTTCCTGATTGTCCGTGAATTTTTTTGTTATTGACACCCATATTCCCGCATACAACATAAAACCAGTATAGTTTATAAACACATTTGAGAACCATTAATAATTAATTTCCCCACGGAATCTTTTTACATGACGTGGGAAGAGTCAAATCTGATTCTTTCCCCTCCACTCTTTAACATCGAATGCGTATGCTATGGCCGTGTACAAAGCCATTTATAGGACCAAGGAAAGATCTGATCAAATTTGCCTCATCCAACATTTCCCCTTCATTTCCCACCGTCAACGAAGGGCTGCCGTGCCATATGCGAAAGATCTCATGCCAGAGAACTCGAATAATGAATGTACAGATGAGGTACACCTCAAACACATGTGTCAGCTTGGGCACAAAAAATAAAATATGATCATCTCCTATTGACCTTTACCCATCCTTCCAAAAAAGACATCTACCCGGCTTTGCACTTTCTACGGCAGAAGCGGTCCAAATACGACGAATTCCCGGGTTCCCCGGACTGAATCATATTCGATTATTCTCTATCACTAAACATTTCTAAAAAAAATCCAATTAATTGTATTCGAAATTCTATACGTTTTTTTAAAACAAATTTTCCATTGAAAAGGCGTTGGCGCTTTAGGAACAAAGGAAAAAGGTCGTTTCTGGCTTTCTGGGCTTGCAAAGATCCAAACGGTTCTATTTCCCTTCTGTCCTAATGCAATAATAGGTTCATTTTGGTGATGGACATGACCAATTAGGCTCCGTACATTCCTAATTCATACATTATACCATTAATTGACGGAATTCTACAGTATTTTTGGCATTTTGGAAGTTGAAATTTTACCAGCTAAAAAAAATCGGGCCTCTTGTAGATCTTTCCTGCACCTGGCTGGGACTAGAGGGAGAAGCGTTTTAAATATTTGTATTTAAATTATCAGAATATTCAAGTGTAAATTATTTATCCGGGAGATTACGATAACAACTCACTCTGACATATCCGGTGTATTTGAATTTGAGGAGTGCCATTTTTTTCCAATTTTTTTTCTATCCAGGCTTCCGGCAAAGGATTTTTTCCCCCTTTTTGAGGGACAAAAAAAAAACCACCCGAAAAAAATATAAAGGGAAAAGCTACAGAGAGAAATGCAGGGAGAGTGAATAGTGATGATTTTTGTAGGATGTGAAAGAAGCGCGGATTTAAATTTCTGTGCAGGTGCCGTTTAAAGCCTATAGTGCCTTAGTAGATTATATAGACCATATTTTTGTTGTTTTTTAAAATTTTTCTTAAATAAATTCAAATAGTGAAAAAAAAACAAAAAAACCTGTGTTGTGTGCTATTATAATTAAAAAAAACAGGTTATAACTGGTGTGTATGCTTATACATGTTAAATCCTGCCTTGTTTCATTTCTTTACTTTTGCCATTCACGGAGGAAAGATGAAAGGCTCAAGGAGAAAGGCAGTAAAGTGGACTTTATAGTATTTTTTTTTGTATAACTTTGTTTACATTTTTAGTTTTTTTTTTGTAAGAATTTTAATAGATATAGTGTAGGTAATTTGTTAGGAGGGGAAAGTGTAATGTTTGCTGGGAGAAAATGTGAGATTTAAAATTAATTAGGAAGAAGGTCCTAGAAGTGAAATATTCTCAGTGAATGTATAACGTGATTTTCTACATTGAATTGAGGGATTGTGAGTGAAATTGTAATTTATTAGTCAGGAAATTATATTTTTGTACGGTAAATGCTACATTTGGTATAGTTTTTTATGTACGAATCCCTCAAAAAATATAAATGTTCATGCGGCAATAAAAGTTTTGTATATTCACTTAAAATTTAAAGTTTATGTACACATGTAATCGCTCAAAAAAGTTGATAAGTATTCACTTTTACAAATTTTTTGTACATATTAAAGTCACAATTAAAAATTCAGTAAATACCCGTTCAGTATGAGGGGAAATAGTAATGAGAGAAGGGTTGCGGTCATCAGGAAAATTTTGGCTCAATTACAAAACTTGCTCCAGATTGTGGAGAAAAAATCGACGGCGGTAAGTTTCTTTTTGGTTTTCATTATGTTTGAATTTTTGTTTTATTATAGCTCTTGGATACGGCGGTCACCGGGTCACCCAAACATTTGTACAATGATTATGATTTGGATGTGGAAGGGAAGTGGGGTCATTGTGAATCATTGATGAGATGAAAGTTTTTGGAGAAGATGATGATTGATCAGTTTGTGATTTTTTGTTGTTGACATCCAAAGTCATGCATTTGTTTCGAATGTTGATATTTGATGAATATTTTTAGAAATACACCGTGTTGAAATAACAAGGTCTCATGTTTTCTGTTTGTTCATAGTTTGATCTAAATCGGAAAACGCTGGAGGGTATCCAGAAGACTTTGGAAGAAATCAGGGAAAGCATAAATAAGCAAGAGGAGAAATTAACAAGTTACATCAGACTTGTTTGGGTACGTTTCTTTTGGGACTTATCCGCTCCGAATATGTCGGTTGGTTTGGAAGGTATAAATATAATACGATGTATAATTTATATTGGAAACGTGGGTTTTTGTGGGTTATAGTCCGGTATTGAAGAAACGGCAGTTTGTTTGAAAAACTTGGAAGAAATGAGAGATGAGGATGGGTCCAATAGCGATGATGTTTACGTTCCTAGTTATTCCAGGTACAAGAAAAGCATACAAAATATTTGAACAACGATGTTTGGCTGTAAATATTAAATACTATGGCAGATATACATATAAAATGATATTTTTATTATTCTATATACAGGTTGGATGGAGTTGTTCGAGAGTACCAAAGGAAAAAATCCCGGCGGTGGAAAAAATTAAGAGCTACATTAGAGGCTCTTGACCGGGAACGGGAGGAAAATATTCCTTATCATCCAGGACGAAAATGGGAGGTTATTAATTTCAATTTTGATTCAGCCACTGAGTCCCCGAATTCGTCCGACATTCCTCACGGTCATTCAGAGAGAAAGTGAGAAGAATAAATATATTCAAGAAACTAGGATTGGTATTTATTTAAATGATAGAGATTTTCTAAACTGATAAAAAATATGCTTGTTATAGGAAAATGAAGTTCCGAAGAGTACCACAAGAAGAATCTCCTGAATCCAATGACGAAAGTGAGACGATTGAGCAAAGAGATGTTTCAGAAGTACGATAATAAAAAATTTACCTTATCAAATCTGAACTAGTAATATTCTTTGTCAGCTTGTTTGAATAACTCAAATTTTCATATTATTGTGATTTTGAAGGACGATGAACAATTTGCTGCATTCTTGGAAATTGAAGCGGAACGACTACTAACATCAAAGCACGTTCAGCTTGTTTTGAAAAGTAGTCCTCAAGTACAACCAAAGGTGATTACTTCCTTAAGCTACAGACTATCAGTAGTGTTTACAGTGATTCCTATTTTGGTTATTATTATTTTTATTGTGGTTGTGTTCACTAATACCATATTCTCACTCGTAGAGCCCAGATATTATGATTGTTGATCCGCCTGGAGAACAACCACACCAGCATCTCGTTCTTCAGGTTAGTTATGTAATTCATTTAAAAAAAGAAATATTAACGAACAGATAACATTCTCTATCCTTTACCAAAAATATGGACTAATAAGATTATGTCGGCTTGCAGGAATTATCTCTGAACGCTGAGTCAGAAGAAACAACTCGGACAATAGATTCTCCATCAGATGTAGAGGTGAGCCTATAAAGTTTAGAGTTTCATTTTTAAGTTTGTGGGGCAGACAAGAAATTACTTTTGGAAACAGGAAATTAATTCTGGGAATTGACTATGCAGTTTGTACCTCCAGAACATCCGGTTATCATGCCTACTGACATTAATAATATGCAGGTTTGTATACTTTATGGTTTATTGCAAAAGAATTTGCTTTGGCACACGGTGAAACTATCGAGTTATTTCTGATTCTAAATTTTATTGCTTACAGGAATACAGCGGAACTATGGCTGAAAACTTTGAATCTATGGGATTAAACGAATCTCTTCTTGTTGGAGTTAATCTTTGGGGGATTATCACTCCAACTGTGATTCAAAGAAAAGCTATTCCAGTCTGTTTATCGGGACTTGACATGATAGTTCATGCCCCTACTGGCCAGGGAAAAACGACTATGGCTGCAATTTCAGCTCTGAATTCATTTGCTGCAAATATTAAGAAGCCTCAAGTCATTTTCTTGATGCCTAGTCAAGAAGCAGCTGAACTGGTGCTTAAATACTTTATTTAAAACTTTGAACCCAATTACAAGATAACGATTTATTTTTAATTTGATAATAACCATATGCATTTTTTGAATTTATAGGCGATGCGATCTCTTGGTGATTTTGGTACCTTTTTAGACTGCAAAAGCGCTTGTTGTAAAAATCCGGAAGGAAAAGACGATGCGAACATATTTTTAGGAACACCTGCTACTACACAAAACTTGATATCCAGGAGGGAGCTGTGTACCGATTTTGTGAAAATGTTGATCGTGGACACAGTGCATGAGATGAATGCGGAAGACCAAAACCTGATTGTCAAAGTAAAATTCATACAAGTGGTTTAGTCAATTCTGATTAAGATGAACTAGCAATCCAGCGGCTTCAAATTTTCTGGATTACTTTTCCTTTACAGGTTCTGTACAGCTTGGGGGGAGCAACGCAAGTAATATTACTTACTCAGGAGCTAACCCAAACAGTTATTTGTATTTCCCAAAAAATGAGATCTCCAGTGTACATAAATGATCGTATTGTGGTCGAAGAACCTGAAGTCAACGAAGTGGTAGCCTTACCGCCTGTGCCTATTATAATCGAACCTGAAGAAATTGAAAATGAAATGCCAATTCCTTCCCGTCTTAACTTTGAAAACATGAACCAGTTCTATGTGATAGTTCCGAATGATGAGCTCAAAATCAATGTACTTGCTGCTCTTAGCGAAACTATGGAACAAGAGCAAGCCATAATATTTTGTAATACTCCTCAGAAAGCCGACTGGTTGGCTCGAAAAATACGAGAAAACGAGAAAGGACTTGAAGTTTGCTCCGTGGTTAGTTGTAGCTTTTTCTTTTTATCTTTAACTGTGCATATGTTTCATTTAACTTTCCATGTTAAATGATACGTATATACACTCGTCTATTAAATAAGAACTGTTTCAAATGCTATTTTATTTTTTGCCTTGCCAGCATGGTGGACGACAGAATAGGGATCATCTAATGAGTCTATTCCAAGCCGGTGTGTGCAGGGTTCTAATAACGACTGATTTCATCACACGCGTAAACTATAAAGTGCAACCAATCCCGCTAGTGCTGAACTACGAATTTCCTGATTTGCCAGAAAACTACACCAGAAGGTAATTTTTATAAAATCTTGTAACCATTGTAAAAATAAATTTTTATTTTCAGTGAAGGCATAAGGCATAAAGAATCAAAATTAAGAACATTGAAAGGCTACGTAAGTATAAAGTCCGAGTAATGCTTTCCCTTATATGTCCGGGACGGATCATCCGTATGCGGATGGCCGGACAAACTAGTAGCTAACTATAATTGAGTAATTATTATTGGAGCTCAAGACAATAGGGAAAGTAGTTATTATTTTGTATTATTGTATAGGTATACATATATGTTTTGTGCCTGCGAATACGTCCCTAATGTAAATATGGTGGGACCATGTTACGAGTCTGTTCACAACCAGTATACAAATTTACATATATATGTATATATATATATACATATACGTAATCCACATAGTTTATGTAAACAGTGTGTGGTAATGGCAGCGCACGTAGTTAAATTTAAAGCCTCTATATGAAGCGTTCGGAGTCAAACCAGCCTAAGTCCCTAAATTTTGAATATGATTTTTCTGTTTCAAATAAACCAGTGTATGCTTATTATATTTCTCCTAAATTTTTGCGGGTCGCAGTTCAGCCTATCACAGCATAAACCTGCCCTTAAATATAGTTGCCAAACCAGCCTGCGAAAACAGACAGGATTGCGGGATGTTGAAATGTGCAGGAATTCGTTTTGCCTTTGGTTTGTATGCTTAATATAGCGAAATCCCAATTTCGTTTCCAAAGCGGATTAAGGCCATGGAATTCATGCATTAAAATTTGCGCTATTTTGTAAACGGGATGCACTGGAATTGCTAAAATTTGCAGGGTGGTGGGAGTATACATGACAGCTATGTCCGTGGGAAAAAGTTTCGCCAATTTGTACGCTCTGATATCTGTATAAAGTTTTTTGCGCTTCCTATAAAATTTGTTCCAATGGACTTAGGCCGGTTTGACTCCGAACCCCTCATATGTACTTTGCAAGATTTGGGTGTATTGGTGTTCATGTGGACGGGATCCCAGATTTTGCAGAAGAAATCTTATCAGACTGAAATTCTTGCATGTTACACAACCTTTTCCGACCCTGTCATCACACGCATTTACTATCCTGAATATGCACAGACGTTTGCATTTTAATAAAAAAACATGTATGTATACGCGCATAACGCGGAAAGACACACTTTTGTTGAGCATCTATTAATAATAACGTAATGAAATCTGCATAGCCAAGAAAATGTAAGAAACCGATTTCATGCCCCCATTAATTGCATTATTTCCTTTCAGGCTGATTTGTGCCGGAAGAACAGTAAAAGACGTGAAAACTCCACCCGGAGAGAATCCAGTCCTTGTTTTTAGTTTTTGTACTTCAGAAAACCTTCCCGTCTTAGAAAATTTGGCTAAAATCCATGACTTTGTTATTACGCCCATGAGTTCCCACCAAGCTCAGCCGACAACCACAGATTGTGGACTGGAGGAAATAGATTAAATTTTCTTTTGTTATCATTATTTGCAAAAATCTGTTTTTTTAATAATTATATGATACTGTTTCACCATTTACAATTCCATTTGCTTGATCACAATCACTATGATGTAAGCCTGTGTTGTTACAATTGTGTCAGTTTGAAAAAAAAGTACAAGAATAAAAAACAAGATTATTAGTTTACATTGGTTTCTTTTCTTTCATCAACCGTACATATGTATGCAATATGCGAAGCATCATCATGTGCCATCATCTTGTGAAGCGTGGCTGTAATTATCAAGTAATTGTCCTTATCACATTTGTGGGGATAGAATTTCTGTTAAGAACATTCCTGTTTTCAGTCTTTCATTGAACATATAAAAGTCTGCAATGAAGCAGGTGAAGGGTCATGTTCTTGAAAATTATCATAGGAAAAGCAAAACAAATTTCATTTGCAATACTGTGTAGCACTCTCACAGCTCAGCAAGATTAAATCAGCAGTAATAAAAATGACGAGCATACTGTACACCAATGGAGTTCATTCAGCTAGGACAGATGATAAGTGGCGACACTCGAATCACAGACAAAGTTTTTTCGTTGGTTATGATTTATGTGTGGGGATTAACTGAATGAAAGATGTAAGTATTAAAAAAAATAAACTCTGACAACACGGTTTAAGCTACAAACCCATTGGATAATTTTATTGAACTGACTAGTTTATTACGATACGATGGACCATTGGAGTTGAAGTTGTAAAGTATGAACAACGACAAATTTTCTTAGCTGCTTTTCAATTACATACATATGTATACCATTTGTATTTCTGTTTGAAGAATAAATTGTGCTGTTCATGCTGCGAACACATTGCTCAACTGTTTTAAATTGGCTTTTACAGTTGTATCACGGCGGTGATTTTTTTGTTTAAAAATATTAATAATAATTATTATTGCATATTATATTGCTTTTCGTTTAATTACATGAAACTAATTCTCCTCCCACACTGTAAAATTCTTTCAAAATTAAAGTGCTTACATGCATACCTCAGATACGCTAATCCTATTTACGCTTAACAATTCTTAACTTCGAATACCCTAATTGAACCATTGTATTATGAATGATTTACACATAGATTTGGTGTATTGTATTAAGTTTTTAACAACGTATAGAGTGTGCTCTAATAACAATATTTTATTTTTAAGTACCTTCTTCATATTAAGACATCGCAGAAATTTATGTATGTATATAAATGTGTGCGAATATATGTATGCTTATAACTTTTAATAAATAAATTTTCGGTTTTACTCTAACATTCAAAACTGACACATTTCTTGCAGACATGCACACGCAGCCAAATGCCAAAATCTAAGGGAGAATACCTTATAATATTGAGCATCTTAAGAAATGTGGAAATTTTGGAAGTAATCACTTTATTATTTGGTCTTCATTTCACACGGCAGCTGACGGATTTTGTGGCTAAACGTAAGTAAACGTGGCCGAGTGAAGAATTAGTTTAGAGTGCATGTGAAATTTACTTATTATTATTATCTGAATCAAATGACACTCGTGTAAACATAATTTCATTTGTAGTGCAGCTAAAAACTTTTTTTAAATTATTTTGCAACCACTGAATTTGACGGAACTTCCAAGTTAAAAACTCGGCTGCATAAGAGATTACGTGAAGAAAAAAATACAACCAAGTTACATGAAACACTTGCTTCTTTTTATGAACATTTCCTGAACGACAACAAAATGGCGACGAAAACTGGAAAAGATTCCAAGTAACTCTGCAACTAGAAGACACTACATATGTAAATGCTTAACTGTTTCTTTTTTATTTTTAGAATTTTTCTAGTCAATCATGATTTCAAAATGCACTGCTCCAACTCGATCCAGTCGACTTGGGTGAATATTTTTAGCCCACGCCTTGCATTCCACGTTGATCAATACACCATCTGAAATTAAAATGCAAACACTCATGATAAGCCTTCCTGCCAAGCAAATAATAACAATTACGGTACTTTTAATCAAAAATCAAAGATGTGATATGAACTCACTCAGTGGATTTGTTAGCCGAACGAAAATAAATGGTGACTGATAACCATGTTGATTTAAGAACGGAAAGTAGTAGCTTGGAATTCCCTGAGATGGGATGTACTCCACTTGTCCCAGATTTTCTTTATCCGCTGGGTTTTCTCCGTCGCAGGTGAACCAGACGTGCTGTATACGACAAAAATAAATATTATGTTCTTCCACATCATTGCCTTGTCCTACAGTCAAGCTGGAAAAAAGGATGATGAATAACTTACAGGATTAATTGTGGGAGTAGTCATGATTTTATTTTTCAACGCACTCGGCATATCATCTGGAAATGGCGTGTCGCTCTTAGCGTCGTCAGCGGTGTATGGATCTGGTATCCAGTCGTAAATCTACCAAAGTGAAACATCCGTTAGTTTGAAAACTATTTTACACCTTTTTAAGACTGTAAACGGCGATGACAGTGTCCACAGTAATTATTTTGCAAAAGCATATACCTTGTTTAATTTGATGAGAATACAAGGTTCACCCTTGGGATAACCAAAGTCGTAAGCGTCTGAGCAGCTGCTATTAATATTTTCCAATTGGATTTTGCACCAGCGATCAGCACCTGCAGGTTGGGCAAAGGTACACACCTCACCCACGCTTCCAGTTACAGTGGCCTTATTGTAGGCTAATTATGACAGAAACAGAGGATCAATAACACTAATACTGAAACAATGGATCTAATTTCTGTATATATATAAAGCATTTGAATAACTTCTGATGGCTAGAAACGATCACGAATTGCGCAATGCTTCTTCAGTTCATTTCCACGAATCGTGTTTTGATGCCTCTAAAAATTTGTGCTACGTAACTATTTTTGTGATTCATTTCATGTCTATGGTCAATACTGTTTTTTGACCACACGATGTGAGGCCAAAAAATATGCAATTAACTTACAATCCCACAAGTCTTTGAGCTGATTTGACCAATACTGTCCAGAGTCTCCTTCTCCGCGTCTATACCAGATCAAGGTAGACTCTACGTTCTTTTCCTGATTAGGCATAGGACGGAACCCGACGCCAGGATTACTTCCGATCAAACCATTCTCTCCTATCCATTTAGGTTTAGCAGGATCCAAAGTTTGGTAGAAGACCCATAGCATGAGGCCGAAAAAGGCCGCGAGTCCAGCGAAGAAGATGATGTAGAAAACGGTGATTTTAACTGTAATATTCAACGTGCTTTGTTCAAATTAACATTATTCTACATCTTCCGCTATGATTTCATATTTAGAAACGAAAGAAAACAGTCAAAAAACTCAATTTTTTTTTTATCAATGCTCATTTGTTCCGCAAAATTAAGTTCATTCTTCCTCCTCCCTATCCTAACTTTACCCGCATACTCAGCTGCCTTGCATCATGAGGTTAAAATTATAAAAAACCGTTTCGCCCTTTCTACGCCATTCTGTTCTGTCAAGTCTGACTCACCTCGACTACTAACACTTATGAATGTATGAAGATTTCGGCGATTACACTACCATGTTTCTATTGGTATTTAAATAGTGCTTGGCATGTTGTATGTCAGAACATGAACCACGAATGATGCAGTCATTCCTGGTATCCCCATTGCATTCTGAGCTTTTCGGAACAAACCTGAAGCTCTGGTAAACTGGACGTGTAAATGAAACCCGAACACTCGTAGCATTTGATTCATTTATTACCAAAAAATGGCATGTCGTAACTTGTTGTTTATAACTTGGTTCAAAGCATAGTAAAAACAATTGAAGGCCATAAACTTTAGTCAAGGGTAAGCTTAGGCGTCTAAAGTCAGTTCTTTAAAAGTCATACTGTCCGAGAATATTTTTTGAGAACCGCTTGTGCGGGAAAACTGAGAAAATGTGAGTGGGTAATTAAACTACTGAACAACATTAAAGTGTACAATCGCCAATGTATATGAACTCCTACAATAAATTGGATTTCACCAGAAACAAAACCTTGTTAGAACAGTACAATACATCAAGCATTGTTATTGCTTGACTTCCTGTACACTCATATGTTACTCCTGGTGAATACATGTACAGTATGCATTGTGCTCAATTGTGCCATCACATGTGCAAACAGTATCCACATGTGTGTATAGTTCACATACAATATTCGTCCAAAATACTTCTTTGTCACTGCGTTTTGTTTGTATTCAGTGTTTGGGTTTACTTCAGGTTAATTCTGCTTTTCCAGTACAGTGGAAAAGCTCTAGCTGTTCTGTCCACGAGCAATTCGTGAACATGGAAGTTCACACATGATCAAATTGACCTATATTCTCTCAGCAATGAAAATGACCTAATTAGCATTAGAATAGTGTGGCCATACCAAATTTAGAAAGTTACCTCATTCTACGATGTACCACCGTTAAAAGATCTGGAACGCATTTTTTTATTTCCGGAAATACATTTAAAAACGGTTTTATGCTTTAATTGAGCATGTATTGCCACGTACTTCATACGTACAAATTTATACAGGCAAATTTACTGTCTCCTACTTACCTAAGAGCTTACCTAAGAGCATGTGCATAGAAGTACTAAAATGAAGATTGAAAAATCTCATGAGCTCAAATGAATCATACCGTGCTTCCGTAATGGCGAGAGGGAACGTGCGGAAAAGGTTTAGACATTTTAATGAAATCAATGAAGACCTCCAATTTCCATTAAAATGCTTTTTAAAATGGGAATCTGCAGCATACGATTTGCTTAATGCGTAAACCATATTAAATATGTATGCATGATGGAGCTCACAAGTATCTCCGTATCCAGTTCTGCGTAGGGATGCAGTAATGCAGATATGGCTGGAAAAGAGTATAGTAGTAATACATGTGAATGAGGTAATGCGGCATTTGTTCTCCTTGTGTGCTTCTATTTGCTCTCGTTCTGCAGTGTTTCTCGGTAATATTCCAAAAGATTTTAATTCCACCATGCAAGAACGTGGTGCTATTGGGTTTACTCAAAGGAAATAAGTTCACGCATATGTAGAAAGTCATAAAGACGTCAAAACGAAAAATTCTGGTATAAACTGGTGCTGGTTGTGATTGTAATGAGATAAACTTCCACTTTTCTTTACTCTCTCCCTTCCTTTAACGCTATATCTTTTTCCATGGATTCATGGATCTCTCTCTGCCTTTTTGAATCTCAATAGTGATATGTGGATAATGATAGCACGAATCCCTCTGACGTAACAATACTTTTCTCTAGGAGACAGGAGTGAACGTATATATTCTACATATCAAATTACAAACAAACATTATCAGGTTGCAGGACTTTCCTTATCACCCTCTTCACCATGAGACGTGAAAGAAAAAAAATGTAAAAACTCTTTTCACCTCCACTCTTTTATATAGAAGCGAGACTGTGTCTAATGCCAATTGAAATTTAAAAAAAAAATCTACACAACCTCCCTCTCTCACATGCCTTTTCTTTCCTCTCCGATAATATAGAGCACTAAACCAGACATGGTACTTTTAAAATAATGAGAGTAAAGTATGCTTCCTCAGCCGTTGCAATTTTTGCTAATCACACATATTGCCCCTTGTGCTGACGAAGATTGAATATAAAAAAAACAGCATAATAAAACGCTCCAAGATTTCTCTGCGAGTGCATGCAAATGTGTGTCCTATACAATACACTGGTTGACGAAATGCTGTGGCTGGAAAAAAATGGGATCAAATCAGTATTCTCCCACAAAACTGCCGCTCTGAATACATCGTTCAAATTTTCCATACAAATAACTGTGTACACGTAAAACGTCTCCCATGGTCACAACCAAAGATTTAAGGCCTATTATTTTACAACCATACACACAGACGGAGAACATCACTGCAGAGTAGGTACACCCAACTACATATCTACACTTATTACCAAAAAAAAAAAAAAATGACTCGAAAACTTACACCAACTAGCTCCAGTTCTACCCATAAATTCACTGGTCTCGGAATTCCAGATGAATTTTTTAAATCCCCCCGTCTCCGGACCGCTCTTGGCAGGTGAGTAGCTCTTCTTGTCCGCCATCCTATATACCTGTACAATACCGAATCAAAAGAAACACAACATGTGAAACATGAAATCAAATCTGAAAACAACCCCCAAAAAATTCCCAAATAACAAAATCATTTCACAAAATGAATGGAAATAAAAACATAAAACGAATGGAAAAAAAATACATAAAACGGATGGAAAAAAATACATGAAATGAATACAAAAAATGACAAACTATACTATCACCTAACAAACCACAAAACCATCATCTAAGAAACCCCAATAACATACAAAACCACCAAAAAAAACCCATAAAACACAAGATAAAATGAAAATTCAACGGAAAAATCAGGAAAAAAGAGGGAGAAGCCCAGGAAATCCTTCGGCATATATCTACACCTACAACAACCACCTGCCGAGCTCTCGTCCACAAGTAGTTACGGGGCAAAGAAATCCCCGGGGAAAAACTTACAGACCAAAACTATCCGTTAAATGAAAAATTGTCACCTACCTATTTAATTGGACCCCTGAAAAAACTGGAAACAAAAAAAAAAAAAACTAGCTGATGGTGAAAACTAATTTAAATGTTGAAAAAATCACATACACATCCAAAGAAAAGGGAAAAAAAACGACACTGACACACTCTCACAAAAGCTGTGGTGGATGTGAGAGGGGGAAAATAATAAGGCTTCCCACTTGTTTTTTCTCTCTATATATCCAAATGGAAAAGAGCTCCTTTATACTGCACGCACTTGGTCCGATTGAAGAGCTCAAGTCGACTCCACGACTGATGTGCTGCACCCTTTTCCATGCGCTCGTCTCTTACCTTTATCATATCGCTCTGGCTCTCTCTCTCTCTCTCCGGGGACTATAGGCCTCCCCATACCACTCCCCTGTATATATCCCCCATATGTAGGATATAGCCGGGCTATAGGGAAAGCCGTATGTACGTGTACAAGGGGAAGACCTCATTCCTTGATGTGGTTGGGGGTTGAATTCAAGACTAAATCTCGCGATGCTTGTCCCCGTCAAGGTTTTTCTGCCACTTTTTTTTTTGCTCCATTTTTTATATGGGATGTACATACATATGGAGATATGGGACTTTTAGGAGCTTCTTCTCGATTCAAAAAGCTTCTCCCCGCAACAGAAAAACATAAGCATTTGCAAAGGCTTTTTTGGCAAAACAAAATGTCCGCAAATCTCCCTTTTTTCATCGCTTCTCTCTCGCGTATTAAAGGAGAGAGAGGAATTGGTATACTTTAAACTGGTTCGCAGACTCTAACGGGAGCCCGCTTGAGGCACGGGGAATTTCTCCAGTTTTTCCAGACATTTCCCAGGGATTTTTTCCACACTTTTTCGACTGTATACTGGAATCAAAGGAGATATCGTGTAGATATATGGGGAATTTCTACCCGATCTTCTAGCCACTTTTTGTGGGGTAGTTGGCCAATGGGACAACACTGGGTCAGGAGGGGGCAAGTCAAAGAACCAAGGAACTTACATTGTGGGCTCATATAGAAATAATTTTCCAGGAACAATTTTCCTGGATAATTTCCCAGGAACAATTTTTCAGATTTAATTTTTCAGGAGCAAGTTTTCAGATTAAAATTTTCCGGAGCAATTTTTCAGATTAAATTTTTCAGAAGCTATTTTGCAGAAACAATTTTTCAGAAGCAATTTTTCAGGAACAATTTTCCAGGAGCAATTTTCCAGGAGCAATTTTCCAGGAATAATTTTCCAGGGACATTGTAAAGACGAAGGGTACAAGAGCGACCGTAAGAATAATTTCAACCCACCGCGCAGTGCCAGGAGCCTAACACGGCGCATTTTTAATTGAAGACTTATTAAACAGTGCAATTTCCGGGGACTGACACCACACAGTTTTAGGAGCCTTTTAAACGGAACAATTCCAGGAGTTTTATCCAGCGCAATTGTAGGCGAAGGCGAAGGCATCTCATATTCCAAGCGCAATTCTATGGTAGCGTCATAGGCTGCAATTCCAGCGATCTTACACAGCGCAATATCTGGGATTTTTATTCAGCGCATTTACAGTATAAATCCAGGAGCCTTTAAAAATGCAATGCCAGAATCAATTACGATATCAGTGCTGAGGGCGATGAGAATTTGAGATGAGAATTTCTGGAGAAATCTAAAGAGTATACCTAATATATTGTCAGATACATAGCAACGCTATGTGGGCGCAATCCAGAGAGAAATGTCCGTGCTGATATAGAGAGTATTTTATTCTTGGAGAATACAGAAGACAAATTTTCAGGAACAATCCAAAGGGGAATATAGTCCATGAGAACCTAACTTGAATGGAGGCCCATATCCCAATCATAAATTAAGTCCAATTTGATATCCGCCGCAAGAATGACTCGGTCTTGTATTGCCCTGTAATCCAAATGGGAACCCCAGGCCAACGTAATGTGAGGAAACCGGGAAGTGACTCAATCTTAATCCAATCCCAACTCATTTCCAGCCAGTCCAGGGAAGATGAGATTTGGCTCCATTTTGAGGAATTAGTAAAATTGGGTTTAATAGCCATCTCATCTCATATACTATGATGTGCCATTATTGACAAAGTGGACGGAATGAAGTGAAATATCGCATGGATGTGTAGGGAAAAAATTTAAATTAATTGAATCATCAAGTTTAGTTCCAGTATTTAGGGAAACAACGTTCCCAAAAAGACGTTGACACGATGTCCGACAAGACGGTGAGTCTTACGTAAATTGAGTGGAATAGCCCAATGTGGTCAATGACCACATCAGTTGGATGATGTCGGGTCACTCAAGTTGCCATTTAAAAACTTTGGTGACACGAGTTTTCGGTTTTTTTTTTTTTTGCATAGCTAGTTGTACACAATGGTATGTGTTACTGGCGTGAGTGGATTTTGTCACTGTTTAGTGGCTGACAACTAAAATTAAACCTCAATGATCCCGTCAAAAAGGGAAAGACCACATCCGGAGATTGTACATTATTATTGTATGGAAGTCCCATCCTTCTAAATTCCCCCCTCCTGCATGTGCAACGATACATTTAAAGCACAATCACACCCAAACAACAACCAAACGAAAAAGCAGCCATGTGCAGAAAATTTTGCCAGGGGGCAAGCAAAAGTTTAATCTCCAATATGTACTACATATACCTATGTATATTCCTATATTCAGACACAAAATCCTTTTGCTCTGCAGGGTTTAAACTTCCAAAGCATCGGATTTCACATGTTATATAGGCACGGCTGAGGTTTCGCAAGCAACAACAACAAAAAAAAAAAATACGAAAAGTACACATGGAATGTGTTTGCATGCAGAAAAGTGTACGTTTCTCTATGTAATGTCTGCAGAGAAATTAATTCTTGGATGAAAACATGTTCGTGTCTAGTTGGTAATAACCAGTTTCCACACATATGTATGTATAAGCCTGTATTACATCCCTTGGTTGGACAAGTGCCCAAATGCCCATATAGGAGGAAGACCTGTACAATTCCTTTGGGGGGGGGGGAAGATGTACGGAAATGACAATGGATTGCTCCAAAAATCCCCGACACGGGCTTTATGAGATCTGATTATGAGAAACTTCATTAGACGCACGGAACCGGTAGACACTGCCTCCTTTCTGCCTTGAATATAAAACTGAACATTAGCAATTTTAATTGACGATTTACACTCTCCTCTTTACCTCTTGTATTATTTAAGAGGATGCAGTCGTTATCTCAAGGCTATTCTTTTTAGTGTATCGTTGCCACCCCCCAAAAAGAAAAAAAAGAATCCTCCACACCATGAATTCCACTCCACTTTTCCTCTCATTGACGTCCGCAGTAAGGTGGACTTAACTCCAAGAAAATGTCTCCGGTCTCAAGATTCGAAGAAATGGCTCAACTGGCCACATTTCACGAATCGTATGGTAAATACTAGCATTTGCAAAATGTTTGCGCCTTGACTCTCCAGAAAAAATATGTCGTCTTTGAGCCCACCCTTACTTGCAATCTTAATACGCAGGGATTTTTCCTGCTAATAACCCTCTGTAAAAGGTTATTAAAGCATTGACGAAAATGATTTATGAAAATATTCCAGACACCCCATTTCCTTATGTGAACCTCGTACATATCTTCTCCCTGGTAATGATGGACTAAATACTTCTCTAAACACAAACATATTGCGGCATCCTTTTCCTATTTTATTATTTTTGCGTTTCTTCATAATGGTGGAGCACAATGCCACACTACAAAGCCTTCTCAACGTTCATTAATACAAGGAATAAAAATAACAAGGAAAAGCACAGATAATTTGCTGCCGGGATCCCAACTTTGATGAGGATGCCATTTAAACCAGTTTAAGGACCGGATAAGGAAACTGGACGAAAAACGTTGCTGCTATTGTATGCTTACATATTATTACCTATAGAAAAAGTTATAATTCGACAGGGGAAAAATTAAATGTGGAACTTTTGCTCAACTAATTTTCTGCAGGCTATTTAATGAAGAAACATATACTTTGCAGTGTGTGAAGGATCCAGTCATATTTTGCTGACAACTAAATTACATTTTTTTAATCATTGAAATAAGCACTTGGCCAATATTTGAGAGAAACATTACGTCCCCTTCTCATCCTCCGCGTTGAATAATTTGTAAGAATATTGTTCGTGTAATAAAAATGATTTTTTAAATCCTTTCCCTTCCAAGCTTGGTTATTGTCAGAATTCCCGGAGCAATATTTCAAATTAAAGGAAGGAGATGCCTTGGGTTTTTTCTCCGGAAAAGAGTAATAGGTTACAGACATCTATGGGCTTTCAATATTCTCCCCTTCAGAGTACGTGTACAGGCAGCCTTAATTTTTTTTTCTCGCCTCAAACACGTAATAAATGCTGGAGCACAACCTCCATTATATAGAAAGTGTGGTATGCAGTTAAGCGTGTGTGAAGCATGGTGATTAGCGTACAAATAGTGACGATGACTAATTAGCACGTGCAAATAAAATTAACAGCCACAAAAATTTTGCCACCTGAGTAGTTAATTGGACATAGTGTATTGCATTCGAATGATTGGATCTCAGGAGGTTGTTCTGGGAAAAGTTATGATTGAAAGGATTAAAACCTTTTGTAGTACTGTACTCTGTACTTGTGGGTTTATCATTGCACTCCGAAAATGATAAGAAACACCCTGATTCCGCATAATGTTTTTTCAGCCGACAAAAAATGTACGGTTAGGATGTACAAGAAGAATATGTTGCTGGTTTTGTTTCGATGAACGATAAAGGATGTATCCCTGGACATTTTTAATCCTTCCCGTAATCACACATATGTAAGGTGCATATGCGCAAACAATAAATCCCAGGAAGGATAACATATGTATACAGTTAGAATTAAAGAGAATTGTATGTCAGGCCGCTTTCACCTGTTTTCTCCGCTATGTAAAGACCCTTATCAAAAGTGACCTAGACAATATCCAGTCACATGCATTTTTATAACCGAATAAATCCAGAAAAAAATCCTGTACATCACGGGATAATTGTATGAACTTGTAATTCATTTTGAAAAACTGCAGTATAGACAACGGATTACTGTAGAGAGCAACTCAAGGAGTGTTTTTGCATTTATTCATATGGGCTCAAGAGATTATTTTCAGTTATATGGACACTAAAAGATAATAAAAAAAACAATGTACATAGACGTGTAAACAATTTTTGTGGACTACAACTACACTACATACAAACTAAATGAAAAATTCAAATACGACATAATTATTATTTCTTTTAATGGGGCTACTACTACAATCCTGGAAACACCTACTTTCCTTCATTCCATCGCTACTTGTATATTTTTTTTGTTTGTCCAGCAAGTAATCAAATATCATCCCAACAGTTGACTAGTCCAATTTTTTTATGACTAATATTTTTCTTAATTCCTCAACATTTTAATTTTTCTTTTTGTTTTGTTAACCTCAAACTTTAATTCCTCTTCCTCATTTCCTTGTTGCTCCTGCTATGTTGAAACATCAAACATTTTTATTACTATATTCCTTCCTCGGCGTAAACTGTGTGTATAATAGGTGAGGGTATTTGGAGAAATTCTGAAACTGATTTTTTTTTTTACCTTTTGTGCAAGATAAGACCCAAAAATTGGCTAAAAAATATAGGTCAGGTAATTGGATACGCACTTTCACCCGCACTACATTCATCATGTACATACATATAACATCTGTACTTATTGTCACGTAATAACACTACCAAGTCTAAATTGTGACATAATTGAAAAGTGCAAATTTTTGAGGAAAATATACTAACATGTCTATAAATTTCCGTGCAAATAACAAAGGGTATGTTATATTTTTCTACACAATACTGTTATTATATGATTTCCGGAAAAGGATTTGATGTAGATTTTCTGCAGTGAAAACTAAATGAATTAAGAAATGATTTGAACTAATGACTAAAAAAACCGGAGCTCTAATAGAATAGACTACTTTATTAATATGGACCATTGGATTTAATTTTTTTTTCGAAGCGTAGAAACAACGGCAGTATTTTCTGCTTTACTATTATAGAACACCAATTATCGGGAATAAAATTGCGTGCTTTTTTATTTTTATTTATTTTTATTATTTTTTATATTTTTTAGATGTCATAATCACTCGGGCTTTTTGTTAACAGTTTGTAAGGATTCATTGTTGAAACAGAGTTCCCCGTTTTTCTTTCGCATGAATTTCCCCACCCCCCAAGTAATTCTTCAAAATTACGTATATCTTGTCTTTCTGCTTTTAGCATTCCCTGTGACACTCTCAACTTTTTAGGGCTGCAACTGAAGGTGCATATACATTACATGTGTAAATAGCCAGTGCAATTTTTCTCCATCGAATTTTACAGTTTTGGATCATAAACACAAACAATTTTTTTTGTCATCCCTTTACAGTACAATGCCTTTTAAGTACGAGGCTTATTTGTATCTATAAGTATTTACGTATGTGTGTTTTTTTTTACTTTTTTATATTTACATCTTATTAGTTCCAATAAATAAGTGTTTTCATATTTTTTTTAGTATCTAACATTCAAAACTGACACATTTGCAAGCACTTCAGTGACACGCCCAAGATCGGGGAAATTTCTCTCATTCTGCAAAGATTTCAGTATTTTTTTTGTTTTTTTTTTTGTTTTGGAGTGGAAATTTTGGAGATTACCACGACGTTTGCTTTATTTGGTCTTCAATTCACACAGTAAAGTGACGGATTTTCTATGGTTCAATATACACGCGGCCGAGTGAACATTTGTCAGAACTTTTTATTTAAAACTTATACAATAAACCATATTTCTCAACATCTGCTTGAATAACAATTAACAATCAACTATATACACATAAACAAAAATCCGATTTATTTTATTTATACAACGGGAGCTAAAAATAAAATTGTCTTTGCAAAGACTGAGAGTTACACTGAATGTGTAAAGTAATATTCTTTAATAATACTATAATAATACAAGTGATTCCATTAGAAGAACAAGAACAATACAACAAAGTCATTTGAAACTGTTGTTTTCTGCGAACTTATTATTGAACAACAAAATGGCGACGAAATCTGGAAACGATTCCAAGTGACTCTGCAACTAGAAGACACTACATAAATACTTGACTGTTTCTTCTTTTTTTTTCCTTTTTTTTTTTTAGAATTTATCTAATCAATCATGATTTCAAAATGCACTGCTCCAACTCGATCCAGTCGACTTGGGTGAATATTCTTAGCCCACGCCTTGCATTCCACGTTGATCAACACACCATCTGAAATTAAAATGGGGGAAAAACATTTATGACTAAAGTCTTCCTGCCAAGCAAATAATAATAATTACGGTATAACTTGCAATTGACATCAACTTACTCAGTGGGCTTGTTAGTCGAACGAAAATAAATGGTGACTGATAGCCTTCTTGATTTACGAACGGATAGAAGTAGTTTGGAATTCCCTGAGATGGGATGTACTCCACCTGTCCAAGATTTTCCTTATCCGCTGGGTTTTCTCCATCGCAAGAGAACCAAACATGCTGTAGATGGTAGAATAAAGGCATATATAGACACCAACACAAATTTACAGTATACGGCCAAGTGTGTCAATAACGTTGTTTTTTAATCTCTACAAGTTGTATTATTAAATTGTTTTTTTTTATCCCAGAATGATAGTTTGACCGGGATTTTAAAATATACAAAGAACTTACAGGCTCAGTTGCGGGAGTACTTTTGATTTTATTTTGCAATGATAGTGGCATATCTCTGGGCAGTGACTTGCCGTTCTTGGAGTCATCTTGGGTGTAAGCTTGTGGTTTCCATCCATAAATCTATTAAACAAAGGAGTACAATTTAACCACATATAAATAAACGAATTCACGCAATAATGAACGACAAGTTTTTGTTTATTTGTGCGTAAACACAGTACAACCCCGCGTCAAATTTCCGCGGGTAGTTGCACCAATATACTTCCATAATGTCCTTCCGAACTATACGTACATATACATGCTAAATAAATCTTTTAATTAGGTTAAATACCTTGTTTAGCTTGATCAGAATACAAGGTTCACCCTTGGGATATCCAAAATCATAGGAGTCTGAGCAGCTGCTATTAATATTTTCCAATTGGATTTTGCACCAGCGTTCAGTACTTGCGGATTGACTCCAGTTACAGACCTCGCCCATGCTTCCAGTTGTTGCGGCCTTATTATAATCTACAAGAATAAATGTGAACAACCATTTGAGCAATCGTTTGTTTGTCTAATGAATTAAGACCAAAAAATAGTCGGTATGTAACACGTATACAAATCAAAGGCTTAACCGCCTAAGTTTACGTTCCACCAGGGCTAAGGGCAACAAAAGTTTTCCCTTGTACCTTTACAATATAAAATATTATTTTATTTAATCATTCCAAACCATAAATCCATTGATTTTCCTGGTTGTTTATGTACGTCTCTTCTGCATAATAAAAGTTAATCCGTGATTGTGATGTATCTATAATGTACCCCATATTAACCAGTAGAAGACTGGAAGTGAGATTATACATAGCATCATTATAAGTCAAGAATGCGGTTGAAATAGCCTTAATTCATTATCGTTTATTTTTCTTTAAATGTTGGAATTAATTTCAACCAATACCACAGAATGAAAACTGTGAAATCAATTTATTTGTGCTAATTATGAAAATAAATAATGTGAAGGTAATAATGTTGCTTCCGTTGTAAAATATTTTCTAATTCCCGCACCTTGCCCACGTAGTTTGTATAAGAAATATTAAATGTCTAGTAATATAGCCAAGTTACTTTTCCCTGTAATTTTTGATTAATTTAAAATGTACGTCCAAAACTTGTATAGGATGGGGATATTTTTCCAGACTGCATATTTTGCAAACAGGTGTAGTTAGTTCTTCACACCCCTGAAACTTGTGGTAGTTGGAGACAGCTGACCTATTTTCGTGATCCACTGCTTGACTTTGGTCAAAAATACGGTGCTACATTGTAAGGGGAAAATGTCTAAAATCAACTTACTTTCCATCATTTTTTTGAGTTGATCCGACCAAAACTTTCCAGAGTCTCCCTCCCCACGTCTGTACCAGATCAAGGTAGACTCCACGTTCTTGTCTTGATCTGGCATAGGTCGGAACCCGACGCCTGGATTACTTCCGATCAATCCATTCTCTCCTATCCATTTAGGCTTAGCAGGATCCAAAGTTTGGTAGAAGACCCAAAGCATGAGACCAAAGAACGCAGAGAGGCCAGCGAAGAAGAGGATGTAGAAAACGGTGATTTTAACTGCAATTTATTGTTTTTTGAATATTATTGTAATTTTTTTTGACTCTATATAGAACGCCTAAGCTACTGCTTATCATTAAGACCAAATTTTTTGTATAATGATACCAGCAAAAAAATATCAATATCATTATTCATCCAATGAAGCCCCAAGAAAAACGGAATTTTGAAAATGTTTGAAATAAACCCCTTATGCAAAATTGGAAAATGACCCAATTGTATTTAGTATCATCAATTTAGCTGTAGTTAGTCATGCTCATGAGTATTGCAATTTACCCTTTTGGTAACTGGTGTATTTTGTAAGTCCTATATACTCTGAACGACATAGACGACAGACGTCACACGACGGTCAAAGAACTTAAATTGGAAATTTCATCCCTTTTCTCATCCTCATTTGTTCCAAGAAATTAATTTCACTCTTCCCCCGCATTTCTCCGCATTTACTCTCCCAATTTATACCCACATACTCCAAGTTGCCATGAATCATGAGGTAAAAATTAGAATGCTTTCTGCACCAATACTAGACGTTGTCATCACTGACTCACCTCGAGAGCTGGCGAATAATACTTAAAAGAGTAGTAAGTACTTTTATATGTAACGTATGCCCCTGTCATGAAGGACGGTAAAAAAAAAGCGACAGTATTTTCAGGAGGGAAAAAAAATCATATGTCAATGCTAACAGTCATTTTTTCGAATCCTATTTATACTACTATTTAAATACAAATCCGCAACTTTTTGTGGACAACTAATCCAGGCATTGGCCCAGGTATAAAGCGGAGAGCAGTAGTATGGAGACATTCTCAAGTTTATTTATAGCAACCATTTGGGACCTATTACCCCACAAAAATCAATGGGAAGCATATACGCACACACAAACATATACAGACACATGTATAAGTATATGTGCTATGTATATAAACAAGAATTTACCCTCGACTATAGATATATCATATATGTACATAAACAAGGGAATATGCTAGAAATATGACTGGCTTAGAAAAGTAGAAGAAAAACCAGGAGTTACAAGGAAATCCCTCAAAAATGAGTTAACCTCACAAATAATCCGATTCATAACGTTTAAATAGAGCTCTCAAACAAGTTTTGCTGACACATTAAATTATTATGATTCCAGTGAAGGAGAAAAAAACCATTTCTTTACCCACAAATGTAACTGTGGTGTAAATTGTCTCAATCGATACAACCATTCCATCACCCAACAAACCTACTGCACCCATCCTAAAGTCAGTCTACCAGTTGAAAGATGGTTTCCCATTAGAAGAAATATTATTCACCAACAAAAAAAAATGAAAAAAATAAAATAAAAATATTCGCAAACATCCACTTACACCAACTGGTTCCAGTCCTCCCCAAGAATTCACTGGTCTCAGAATTCCATAGGAATTTCCCGAATCCGCCATTATCAGCGCCACCCTTGGCTGGTGAATAGTTCTTCTTATCCGACATTCTACACCCAACAACAGCCCATAACAACATTCAAAATCCGCTAAATGTTACATAATATGAATAAAACTTTGTAAGTGTGCCAGTTAAGAAAGACCTTTTTTTTAAGACAGGGAGAAGCCACGTAGTAAATAATAGAACAAGCATAAAAAGAGGAATATGTATACGTAGGCACAAGCAAACCCTGTACTTTCTTATCTCAAACAAAGAATGCCCATTTTCTCTGGCAAAAATTCCCTGTTTTCACTAGGAAAAAAACCCGAAAACCCCGAAAAAGTAAAATACTTACCTTTAAACTGAGACGGACAAAACTCAATTTAATGCGAAAAAACCTAAATTAAGTGTAATTAACACACATAAAAGGGATTTTCCAGGTAATATAATACCTTTTGTTCCGTTTCTATATTCACCAAGAAGAGAGAGAGAGAGAGGTGCTCTCATAAAAGACAGACTGATCGGATCGAAGAACTGAAGTCGACTCCACGACGACTGTGTGCTGCACCCTTTTCCCTTTTCCATGCGCTCTTCGCACGTTTTCTCTCTCCTTTTTTTTTATTCCGACGTCGTCGGGGGCTTTTACTACTTGGATATTTTCTCTGGCTGTCTCGCTTTTACTCTCTCTCTCTCTCTCTCTCTCTCTCTTTCTCTCT